>VCHM03000581.1:0-11630 GCA_006182925.3 Reinhardtius hippoglossoides
GGAAAGGTCACAGAGAAACAGTCTCTTACTCTGTGTGTGAGGGTCCAGGTTCATTACTGAAGTTTAGAGGAACTCTCATGGACCGGTCACTCTTCAGAGACACACAGCTGGACCCTGGAGACTCTGCTCTCAGTCTGTGGTCCTGACCTCTGCAAACACAAACATGTTTTTATTCAGAACACATCATTCACTGGTTCATTCTCTGAGGATTCAGTTTGGAGGTTCACATGTTTGGAGCAGATCTCTTACTTTGTGTGTGAGGGTCCAACTTGCTCTGAAATGTCCTCGTCCATGTTACACCGGGCCGGCTGCGGCTCAGTTGTGGTTCAGGCCACGCTGCTCTTCTAGATGTTCAAGGTCTGGTCTCTTTCCTTCTCGTCCTGCGCTCAGTTTACAGCAGAACAGTGAAATGATCTTTCACACCAGTTTCAATGTTTATCTGTTGAAAACGTCACAAACACAAATATTTGCATCACTTCCTGTAGCCTACCCTTTTCCAAATAAAAGCACTGCAGCGTTTCTGTCGACTGATTCAATTCATTTATTTTTTATACAAGGAAATACAGTGATCACATCAGAAACCTCAGGAAGGCTGTAGTTAGTTACCTCTCTCTCTCTTCTCTCTCTCTCTCTCTCTACTTGTCTCTGCTTTAATGCTCAATTAACATCCTTCCACCGACTTCATGGATCATGACTCTGGGTTTCTTTCCCTCTTGCAACAAACAGGTGAAACATCTCGTCCACCTGTTCTCAGTCATATTTCAGCTTAGTGTTTGGTTCCTTAGTCAGGTTTGATAATTCAGTTTATTTCAAGTTAACTCTCTCTCTCTCTCTCTCTCTCTCTCTCTCTCTCTCTCTCTCTCTCTCTCTCTCTCTCTCTCTCTCTCTCTCTCTCTCTTCCTCACACCTCAGCCAGTGAGTCCAGAGCTTTACTGGGATCCACAGTGAAGACTCTCCACTGGTTGGTGACCACTGCTGTAACGTATGATGGTGAAAACACGTCGTGTTATTAAACACTTGATGAACAGATGAGATGAAGATAAAAAGTGAAGCTGTGAGTTAACTCTGTTAATTAGTCCTTTGAAGCTCTTTGTTCCAGACCTGCTGTTCACATCTGTCTCTGGGGATCCAGTGAAAACACAGTCACTGACTGTAAAATAATATGAGTGAATATATAAATGTTGCTGAACACTCACCAGCCTCAGACTTCACGTCTCCTCCGTCTGCTCCTTGTAGTTAGAACCAGTCTGAACACTTTCACTTCCACTTCCTCCTCCGCTCGGCAGTTACTGGAAATCACGTGACTCTGGGTGTGTGTGTGTGTGTGTGTGTGTGTGTGTGTGTGTGAGAGAGTGTGTGTGAGAGAGTGAGTGTGTGTGTGTGTGTGTGTGTGTGTGTGTGTGTGTGCGTGTGCGTGTGCGTGTGTGTGTGTGTGTGTGTGTGTGTTTGTGTGTGTGTGTGTGTGTGTGGTGTGAGAGAGTGAGTGTGTGTGTGTGTGTGCGTGTGTGTGTGTGTGTGTGTGAGTGAGTGTGTGTGTGTGTGCGTGTGTGTGTGTTTGACCACCAGGTGTCAGCAAAGAGCCAGAGGACCTGGCTGCAGACAACATGGTTTTCCCATCAAGTCTAAACTGGATTCACTGGAATTCCACCATAGAAACTACTTTCTATGAAAACAAAACATAAAACTGATGCGAGTGTAAATTCTATTTCACAGAAAACTTGACCAAAGCCTTGAGCATCTTTTCATTGGATTCATTTGACATGTAAGTTGTCATTTAGTGTTTTATTCACATACAGTATAAAACAAGTTGATCTCAAAGCTTATTGGAGAATCGTGACGTTAAAAAAACAGGTTTTATTTGCTTCAAAGAAAAACACACGTTTGTTTAAGTATAAACACAAAATACTAAACTAACACATGAAGGAAGAAAAGCATAGAAAATAGAGTTCTTTAATATACATCGTCGTGAATAATAATTATTAGTTACATGGCAGAACTGATAAGATGCACAGACCAGGTATTTTCAAGCAAGGTCCATTTCATGTGTGCGTCTCCACTCAGGCCTTTAATCCACCCACTGTAATAAGTATGAGGTCTAGATCTCATCAGTGTAGATCAGCAATACATAAATACATGTAGAAAAACTACAAGTTTACATGAGCGTAGGAGTAGAGTGGGGGGGGGGGGGGGGGGGGGGGGGAGAGAGAGGCGAGAGAGAGAGAGAGGGGGGGGGGGGAGGAGAGAGAGGAGGGGAGAAACTTTTTACCCCCCCCCAGAATCGTGGCAAAAGGGTTTTTTTGGGAAAAAGAGTGGAAAAACCAAATTTTTTTAATTTGATAAAATTTATCCAAAATAAAAAAAAAAAAAACCGGGGGGTTCCCTTTTTGAATTTTTTTAAAAAAAAATTGGGTAGTTGGTCGGGGATGTGTTAAAAGGGGGGGATTTGGGAAATGCTCACAACTCACTCTGGACAAACGACGGACCCATCCTCACCTCCGCGTTCCGGGGGCCCGGGGGGAAAAAAAGAAACCCCAGTGGACGCAGGAGGGGGAAAACCTCCGTCAACCAGGGGTACCCTGGGTAAAAATACAGACCGGGGGGATTTTTTTCCCCCTTGGGGGTTTTTTACAATCCGCTCCGTTCATCCCCCCGTGACAAAAATGTCCCATCCCCCCCTTTTTGGGTTCACAATACATTTTGTTTTAGTGAGCGTTTTTTCTCCGGGTAGAAAGCCTGGACCCTTTTTTGGGATTTTTTAAATTTTTTTCTTGAAATTTTAATTTTTTGTGGGAATTTTTAAAAATTTTTTGGGCCAACCCGGGGACCAAAAAAGGGGCGTTTTTTCCCCCCCTGATCAGGGGGGAGGGCCCGGGAAAAGGGGCAAAAAGGGGGGTTTTTTCCCAAAAATACCTTTTCCACCGACAGAAATTTAAAAAACAAGGAACTGGGGAAAAGACAAAGGGCTGGAAGGGGTCCAAAAACCCGGAGAAAAAAAAAGTAAAACAAAAGTTTAAACCCCCCCTTTTTTTGGGAAAAAGGGCCCAAAAGGGCTCTGGTCCAAAACTGGTTCAAAAAATAAAAAATAACGCCCCCCACTTTTTTTTTTTAAAAAGGAAGATTTGTGGGCCCGGGGGGAAACAGATGGGGTTTTCCCCGGGGTTTTTGGGTTTTGGGGCGCTGAATCAAACCCCCGAGGGGAAAAAGCGAGGGGTTTTTTACACCACCTTTTGGGGGAGAGGAAGGGGATGGGGGAAACCGTTGCTGGTTTCTGCGGACCCCCACCCTGATCAAGGGGACGGCCCCCCCAGCGCCGACTCACTCTGGAGGGGCTGCCCACGCGTGCCCAAAAAGGGCTGGGGAAAAAAAAAAAAAAAGGCAAAAAAAAAAAAAAAAAAAAAAAAAAAAAAAAAAAAAAAAAAAAAAAAAAAAAAAAAAAAAAAAAACCCGGGGGGACCGGTTTTCCCCGGCCAATTTTTTAAAAAAAATTTCTGGGTATTAGGGGGCGGACCCGCTGGTGTTTGAGGGGGCTTTGGGGGAAAGGGCTTTTTCCCCGCCCCCAAGGCTTTTAAAACCCCGCTCCCAAAAAGGAACTTAACTCTGGGTGAAAAAGGGGGGCCCCTTTTTTTTTATGTAGTACTAAAGGGTTTTTTTCTAAAGTTTTAAAAACCGTTTTTTAAAGGGTTTTTTGGGGAAATTTTTGGCCGACCAATCATATTTTACCGGTTTTAAAAAAGGGCAAATTTTTTTTAATATACCCTTTTTTTTTTGTGTCAAAGGAATTTAAATTGGATTTTTTCCCCTTTCCCGGAAAAAACTTCGATTGGGAATCGGGATTCCCGTTTTCGCCTGCAGGCTTTTTGGGTCGGGGAGCCTTTTTTGTCCCGGGGGAAGTTTTTATAAATGAAAACCTTTTTTTGGGTTTTGAAAGGGGGGGGGGGCAACCTGTACCATGGAAAAAAAGGGGTCAGGGGGGATGCCCCATCTCAGGGCCCGCTTAAAGGTGGCCATTGAAAACCCCCTTTTCGGTCAGGGGGGGTTTTAAAGGGCCCGTTGCCTGGGGTGCCTCTACCCCCTAATGTTCCTTTGCTGATACGTAAAAGTCTTTGGGGCCAGGGGGGGGGGGACTACAGGAATTTGAGGGCAGTCCCTATATGGGAGGCTACGACCCAAAATTAAATGGGGAAAAAAATGGGGCTTTGTGTTGGTTATGGGACGCAGGGGGGAAAACCCCTCTCCCTGGAAACCGACATGGGGAAAGGGAGGGGGTTTTTAAAACCCCGGGCTGCACCCAGGAGTAAAAAATAAAGGGGAACGGGGGGGGGTGCTGGGGGAAAAGGGGGAAGCGGAATTTTTCTAAAAGGAAAAGGGGTTTTACCCCACTTTTCCAAGGGGGAAAACTCTGTATCAAAACCGGTTTCACATCCCTTTGGGGCCGATCCAGGTGCTTACTCCTCCACCGGGCCCCAGGGAGCAACTGCAGAGGCTACTGGTGGACTTCTTCTGGTCAGGGCATCACTGGGTGCGGGCGTCCGTGCTGTACCTCCCTGTGGCAGAGGGGGGCCATGGATTAACAGACATCATATCCAGGACTGCTGCGTTTAGACTGCAGGCAGCCCAGAGGCTGCTGTACGGCTCCCCACGGTGTTTGGTCGGCTGTGGCCCGCCTGCTGCTCTGGAGAGCGGGGGGCCTTGGGTATGATAAGCAGCTGTTCCTGGTAAACTATCCGCAGCAAAAACTGACTGGACTCAGTTGCTATTATACCTCGGTGATAGATGCCTGGAGGACTTTGAATTTCACTAGGCCTCCTGACCCCACGCCTGGGATGTGGCTCTTTGAAGAGCCACTGTTCAACAATGGCTTCCTGGCCGACTCAGTACTGGCGTCAAATACGGTAAGGAGAAGTTCAGGGAGGCAGGTATTGTGAAGCTGGGCCACCTGACACGGACGTCACTTGAGAGGCTGGCGGAGGTGACGGGGATAAGATCCACCAGAGTGCTGCAGGGCCTCGTGGATGAGGTGTGGCAGTCACTTCCCCAGCCTCTTCGACCTTCGCCCAGAGCCGAAGTCAGGCTGACCAGTGGGAAAAAATACAGGAATACAGTTTTCCCATCCTGAAGGTGAGTCCTGCTGTGGGGGAGTGGAGAGAGGAGAGTGGCCAACTGCTAACCCTCAGGACTCCAGCACTGGGCACGTTCAACACCTGTGGAGGGAAACAGCTGTATTGCAGCTGTGTGAAGGTCCTGAACTACCGCTCTCTTACAGGAGTCAGGGAGTCGAGATGGACGGGGTTTTTGGCTTGGACTCTTCCCCTAGTGGCAGTTGGCGGGTCCTGTATAAACCTCCTGTGGAGAAACGGATGGCAGACATCCAGTGGAGGATTATACATGGAGCTCTAGCTACAAACAGATACAGAGCTCACCTGGACCCAAGCACTGAGGGGGGGTGTCCGTTCTGCTCACTGCCAGAGACCCTGGAACACTTAGTAGTGTCCTGTCCCCGATTAGCGGGCACTTTTGAGCAGCTGCGGGACTGGGTGGGGGGTTTAGGAGAGGTTTTCTCTGTGCCCCTCTTTGTTTTTGGACCCAGGTACACGGCAAGGAAAAGGCACACTATGATTTTAATGAACTTTCTTTTTGCAAATGCAAAGATAGCGACGTGGATAAGTAGGGAAAACAAAATGGGGGGGAGGCTGGACTGATCCACTGCGCTGTCTGAGGGGTTTGGTGGCAGCGCGGCTGAAGATAGAGCATGCGTATTTTACACTGACGGACAATTTGGAGGGTTTCAGGGCTGTGGGGGGGGGGGGGACAGGTCCTGTGCTCACTGGGGGACAGACAGGCTCTGGTTTTACATTTTGAGCAGAACATATTTTAACTCTAGTGTTTGTGTATGATGTGTGTAGGTGCAGGAAAGGAGTTATTTTTTGTTGTTGTTTTCTCATAGTTGAATAATTAGTTTTGTTTGACAAATGTGTCAGAATTAAAGTTATTCAAAAGTCAAAGTCTTCTTCTTCTTCTTCTTCTTCTTCTTCTTCTTCTTCTTCTTCTTCTTCTTCTTCTTCTTCTTCTTCTTCTTCTTCTTCTTCCGAGGATGAGCACGATGACGAATCTGCAGCAGCATCACACATTGGATTTCGGTCCGCTTCTCGTTCCGCTTCTCGGCCTTGCTCTTCCGCGTCCTCTTCGGGTTCAGAGGATTGTTGCTGGGAGAACAGCTGTCGGAGAACCTGTTCTCTGGTGAAACGCGCTTGACGTGACATCGTGACCTGGTCAGGGAGAACGGCACACGGACGTGTCCTGACTTGTACCGGATTTATTGTTAGTAATCTATTTATATCCCTATACACGCACACACGTTGGGGAATTGGTCAATTGGCTCGTCAATACAGCTGATTCCAATTGTGATCTGGGGAGAAACACACCGGCCTCTCTTGTCATTATCCAATTCTGCTGGGGTCTCAATGACAATGATAGAATCTAAGCATCACTTTCTGACTTTTTATTTTCTAAACTAACTTCTTTCTCCCGCGGCTCATGTTTCAACCAGAAAACGTCAAAGTGAATGTTTGTGCTGTGAACACGTCTCTGCTCTTGTTCTCACAGCAGAAGTGTCGAGGTTCCTTCTCCTTTTCTTTATCTCATCTTCAATCTGCACATCAGAGCGGTCATCGTGTTGAAAACCGTCGTCTCACTCTGACACTGAGCAGATCCTCGATGGAGACAGACAGAAGGAAGGGGAAGCTGTGATCGATCTGTTTACGACAGAAACATCATTCTCAGCATTCAGATTTTAACTTGGTCCCAAAATGGTTTCAACAGACTTGTTTCTCTTTTCCTTCTCATGTTCTCGTCACTTCAGCAAAGTGGATTTGTTTCAATCTGATTGACCTGAAACCGATTTCACTATAAAAGAACATTTGGTTTTGTCAGTTGCTTCTGTCGTTAATGAACTGTTCATTTCAGCTCAAGGGTTAATTCTTCTAATGGATTCAATAATGGGACGAGGCCCCTCTGTGCTCAGCTGCTCTCCTTCCTTCTCTCGCTCATCTGGTAAATACCATTGTATCTGAAATCGTTCACAGCTTCATGAAGTGACAACACAAACAAGAGACGTGTGAAAGACAAGAAAAGACCTCCCCTAGTATCTGAAGTTCCTTATTTCAAACTGCTAAATGTTTGCTATCTTCTTCCGTGTGAGGAATATGTTCAAATAAGGTCATAGCACCGCTCTGAGGGCGACTCCTGGTCGAGGTATAACAATCTTCTCTCCTTCTGACATCGTTCACTGACTCGTCGGTCTGAAGAGAACTCAACAGCAACGTCTCACAGCTTCTCCAACAAAGGAGGTAAATACACTTCAGGTCATTTCCCTCTAAAGGAAACTTAAGTTATATTGAGCCTTGAGTGGCGTCTCTTATCCGACACATTGTCAAAGGTTTGATTTTGATGAATGTTTTTCAGAAGCCAGGTCTGAAGTCTGGAAGCAAAGAGCAGCCAAAGCTACAATTACTATGAACTGTATTTATTCTATACGGCCCTGATCACACGATGTTTGGGGCGGATGCCGATATTAGGGAGTCAACAAAATTCTGATCATCAAAAATATATCGTCAGTGATTCCTGAGATGTCGTTATCGAACCTTTGTGACAAATATATGTAACTGAGGTTTGATTATTTATTTTTCACAGTTTAACAATTAACTTAAATAAAATAAAAAGAAAACACATATACAACCAAATATATAGAACTTGAATCAAGAAAAACCCTTTCAGATAAAATGCTTATTGTTTATTGTGTAAAGTAAGTTTTCCATATTTCCATATGTATTTGCTTAAAGTCATTTTCTTACACAATTTGCTAAAAATTCCTAATTTCATTGGTATGGAGTACTATGTATGGTCGCCTAGGCAGAGGGGCCGTGAGAGAATTTCCCTGTCTAGATTGTTTGATGGATATTTCCAGAAAGATAGCTGCCTGACGGGTTTTTCACTCTCACTTCTACGCTCCATACAGTTGCTTTATTGTTAAAATTATGTTACAGGACGGATTGTTATTTTTGTCATGATTATACACCTGTATGTTTTATTCTTTTGTTCTTTCGAGACTTTGTGAAGTCTCGAAGGGGGGAAATTGTGGTATATTCAGCTAACATAGCTAACATAGATTGTTGTGACATTTAAGTTAGCAGGCCCTGGTCTCCGGACTTCGTTTTGACATATGTGTAAGACATAATGACAGGTTTAAAGCTAGAGCCCCTCGGTTCTGAATTCTCAGTATTTCTGTTATCATTCCATATGTTACTCGTCAGTTCCGTCCCTCTAGGAATGCTTTTAGTCCTGTTGGATGGTTAGAGGGCCCCGTTTCCGTACTTATGTACGAAGCATGTCGTTAATCAGATGCCCCTATGTGTGACGTTATTCTATCTCAAATCTTGGGCGTAAACAACTTCTCTATATGAATGCTCGTCCGACACCGGCAAGAGAGACTTCTGAATTGGCTGAGAACGTCTCCGGGTGGCCGGTGCCTGTCCCGACCTGTAACTTCTGTGTAATAAACTTTATTATACAAGCAAGAACGGTGTCCGCGGAGATTCCTTCATCCTCATCATCTTCATCACTTCTGCTCCAAATATACAACAAATGCAAAGTCAGATTCAGATTTTATTTATATAAGTGAAAATAGCAGAGTCAACGAACAAGCACTAGGCACCTATTGGACATTTCTGGATATTTAATATATGAGCACAAAAAAGAGGAAGTGTTCTGAGAGGAAGAGGAAGTTCTGCCACAGTAGTTCAGGTTGTGTTAGCTGCTGTTTCCAGCCTTGATCCCCAAACGTGAGGCCAGAGCGGCAGCGTGGTCCAGGTGAGGGCCACACACCTCCACCACATGGCCCAGTGTGAGGACTTTGGCCTCACAGCGCTCTAGTGTGGCACGGGCTACGGGTCTCCAGACCAGGTCCACAGGTCCAGTCAGGAGTCTTTGGACAAACTGGAGCCTGAAGGCGGCCCCCCTGCTCGCCAAGTGGACAAGTCCATGTCCCCCTCCTCCTTAGGCAGAAAGAGGACACTCTGTGGGACGGTTAGGTGTGTTTAGATCTGTCTTCACAATATTAAAGACATAAAAACTGCTGTTTAGTGTTTTCTTCTTTCATGAGACCGAGCAGCTCTTCATCATTTCACCTCATTTGTGTTTCTCCTCTTCAAATAAAAACAGAAAATGAAATCTGGACAAAATAAACGAGTAAATAAACACATCATCTATTGCTTCATATAATAAACGTGACTTTCTTTATTTCCGTGTTGAGTTGTTGTTGAGAGGAAACTTGAATGTTGTGTCAGCTGAGTGAAACTAAAAACTCTGAGCTGCTTGTGAACGTGTCTCTGTGGGTTGAGAGAAACACGAGAGTCATTTAAACAACTGAGGAGTTGATGACACCTGGGATTTAATTTAGATTATTAGATTTGAATCACAGAAACAACCACCAGCAGTGTGTTAAAGGACACAACAGAGAGACAGACAGAGAGAGAGAGAGAGAGAGAGAGAGAGAGAGAGAGAGAGAGAGAGAGAGAGAGGAGAGAGAGAGGTGTTAAACTTGAACCTAAACCTGAATCTAATCTAAACCTGAACCTTAAAGGAACCAAACACTAAACTAAAGCTGAAACTACTGAGCTGATGAACGTCTTGTGAACGAGCAGCAGATTATATCAGATTATATCAGATTATTCTTCTTTCTGCTCCTTTTCATTCAGGATCAGAGGTTTTGTGTTTTCATTGAAATGGTTTTGTTTGGTGAATGAATTAAATCCACTGATAAAGAATCAAGAATAAATGTATTGATCTGCTGTCAGGCTGTTTATATGGAGACATATTGATCAGATGTAGAATTTCATTACGAGCACAAGCTTTTCCTTATAAGTATAAAGTATATCCCATAAATGTGTTTGATGGAATTCTAACGGATCCTTTGGACGACGTGTTGTTCACACTTTGTGTTTGGTCACCGTGACAACAGCCTCGTGCACAGCTCCATGAAGAGATGATGGTCTCACTCTGGTGCAGAGGAAGTGGACCTCAGAGCTTCAACATCTGCTGGACAGATGTTAGAGCAGCGTGTTCATGAACATGGCGTCACAGTCACATGTTACACTGACACACGTGTGTTGAGGATCATAACAAAGTCACATGATGACCTCTCCATACAGTGAGAACTTGAGCCTGTCAGGAACCGACTCTGTCAAACATTTCTTATCCTGAAGTCACAAAGAACTGAGACGGGCTTGAAGATGAAGTGAAACCATCATGTTGAGACAAGTGTCTCCACAAAATAACACAACTGTTCAACACAACAGGCCCAAGATGTCCACTGTCTTCAGGACATCATCTCTCAGACACTTCCTGTCCCTTGTCTCTGCTGGGAACCTCCCATCAGCAATTATTTCCCAGCATGCAGCTGTTCCCAGAGGCCTGCTACAGTCTCCCCCTTGTGGTTGTTCTGAGGTGGTGGTCGAGAACGCACAACAAGAATCTTCATCTACGTTTGTATAAAACGTCCTCGCGTCACTTTTCTATTAAACATGGTAAAATGTTTATTAAACAGTTTCCTCAGAGACTTAAAGATGCTCTGCTCTTCATCGACTCTTCTTCATACTGTAAATGTCTCATTCACTTTTCTTCTGGTTGTTTCCATGATGTCAAACTGGTGATTCTGTTCTTCTACCTGCACCAAGGACGAGATGTTTCCACCTGTTTGTTTGCAAGAGGAAAGAAACCCAGAGTCATGATTCCAGTGAAGTCGGTGGAAGGATGTTTATTGAGCATTAAAGCAGAGACAAGTAGAAACACAACTTTCTCTCTGAGATGTTTTTCTTCTCGTTACATCTGGTTTGTCACAGAGGAAATGATCCATGTGTTTGACTCATAGACTGAATATAAAGGCTTTGACTGGGATGTGCTGCTGTTATACTGCAGCGCCACCTGTGGGTCAAAAGTAGAAAAGCCACCACCGCTCTGCACCTGATGCAGAAATGAAAACGTCCCATTTTTAAGTCCAGAGTTTTGATCTTTTGTGTCAAAGACAAAACTCTGATTTTAAACTCAAAGTGATTTCAATGTGTTTAACTTTGTGTGGAACTAAATCAATTTGTGACGTGAATCCAGGAACTTTAAGATCATAAACAAACATATACACAGAATGTGGTTCTACACACATGGAGACAGACTGAGGGACAAAGGGGGACAATAATAAAGACAAACTTAAATACACTGTATGTGACTCTTTATAGAGGGTTTATATATTCTGCTTGTGTCATTTCAATAAACACATTCTTCATGTGAATAAACACAATCGGGGCAAGAAGGTTGCTGGTTTGAATCCGGTTCAGATGGGGTCTTCCTGTGTGGAGTCTGCATGTTCTCCCCGTGTTTTCTCCAGGTGCTCCGTCTTCATCTCACAAACACATGCAGATTAGGGGTTGTGTAGATTGGAGACTACACACAAGCTGCTGCTGCTTCAGCCTCTGGATCCTCAGGACACAGCTCAGCCTCCGTCCACACACACTGTCCTCTTCACACTCACCTTCACTAGACCCCCAGCTGTTGAGAGAAGAAGACATCAGTGTTCCAGAGAC
>VCHM03000582.1:0-11629 GCA_006182925.3 Reinhardtius hippoglossoides
GTACCTGTCAACGGCATGTGCATCGATAACACAATGGTCCCGGTTTGGGAGTTTTAAACTGTGGTTGCCTTATATGTGAGTGCCGGCCTATGGCGGCAGCGAGGGAAGCGTCCATAGCAACAACCATAACAACAAAATAAATCCGATAAAAGAAAACTAACAACAAAATATCATACAAACCATCTGAAAGAAGATTATGAATATAAATATAAAATGTTCTGCTTCAAAGTTGATCAAAAACACATTTAAACGATGAAAATATTTAATTTCCCATAAAGAATAAAATGAATGTACGCCATGTTTTTTGTTTTCACGAAGAGAGAGAAGCGCATAGGTCACGTGTCCCCAGCCCCCTGACTCACGATTACGTGGAATTCATACGAATTCTAGTGCATTACTTTTCGTAGCATTTCCTACGAAATTTTGATGCGAACAGCCTGCCCATTCACACTCCACTAGCAAAGACTCAGAGTTTAGGTTATTGTCCTAGCAGCATTACATAGCTACTGCCGCACAGAGGAGAGGAGAGGAGAGGAGAGGAGAGGAGAGGAGAGGAGAGGAGAGAAGAGGAGAGGAGAGGAGAGGAGAGGAGAGGAGAGGAGAGGAGATATAAGAAGAGGGACAAACATGGGGAAGGAGAAGACAAAATAAGAGATTAAAGGAGAGAGAAAATGAGAGGTGACTAAAGCAAGTGGAGATAGTTGAAGTAAGGAGAGGAGCAAGGTTGGATAAACCAGAAGATTGCGGAGGAGAAGGAGAGGGAAGGAGAAAGAGAAAGAGAAAGGACGTAAAGAAGAGGAAATGTAAGGATGAGAGAAAAGAAGAGACTAAATAGGAGGAGGGGGAGAGGCAACCCACACGTGACATAAAAGGTTCAATGTTAAGTGTTTTTTGTTCAAGAAGTATTTGTTAATATTACTTATATATATATATACACACATATATATATTTATACACATATATAGATAGATAGATGTATTACAACAGCATGTCAATATATATATACAGTATATATTAATAATATTACTATTATTTGTATTTGTTTAATTGAAAAGACTATCTTGCTGTTTCTTTAGCTTACTGTTAATTTATATTTTAGGAATGTAATCACATTTGTTTTGTATGTATGGTACATTAAAAACCCTTCAAACCCCAACGCCTTGTGTGATTGTGTGAACTCCTGAAACCATTTGCTGCTGGAATTGTTTGCTGATTTTTATATATAAATTATATAATTGATTTAGCCCTTGCCTTATACAGTATGTCTATCATCTCTATAGTAGATAGCAGTTTTGTTTGTATTCATCGCTATTACAGAGCACATGAAGATTAACAGTATGTACAAACAACTCTTTACATAGCAGAAATACAAATACAAAGTTATAAGAAAAAAGTAAAGATAAAAACGTAATTAATGATAAAAAATAATAATAAACGAAAAATAATCTTAATGTTCATTATCATCAGTCCATATCAAATTGATCAAATACACAATAGGCATATATACTGTAAAAATGTGCACTCGCCATACTAAGTCATCCAAGATGACAGATCCGCTCACGCATGCGCACTCGGGCCCGCCTCGGTATGAATGTAGTTGCGGGGAATTCTTAGATCCTTCGAATTAGAGGTGTAATCTATCATCAAATATTGATATCAAATAACGTGAATAAAATTCACGATCACTGAACGACACAACGCACGGACGATGATTCAACAGCACGCTACGACGTGGTTTACGGCATGGCAGCGTTCACAGCAACCACCATAGCAACGATAAAAACGTTACATTTCTACGATTTTCTGGCGAGATCTGAAAAAATATTCGTGATAACTAATAAAATATAGATCGTAAGCATGAATTGGCTGAAGATTGTGGAAGCAAAGAGCATATTTCTCGGTGTCAGAATGTATTTTAATGCCCAAACTATATTATAAAATGACATTTTTATCTGAAAATATAAGGAATGTCCGCCATGTTTTCGTTTTCGCAGACGGGAACTTGAGAGTCACGTGACGTGGGCACAGGTCAATGCAAAACAATGGGCAGACAAAAACGTAGGCATCTCACAATTTGAGAGGCCAAATTGTGAGATGCCCACGTTTTTCCAAGTGGACCAACGTAGCTATTATACGTTTTCTGATGAGACTGGGTTGACAGGGGATACATGAGAGGCTCAAAGCCACAGTCAGCTGCACCTTGTCCTGAGCCACGGCTCCATCTGAGCCACCAGACACTTTTATGTTAGCGTCAATAAAAGTTAAACGACATGGATTTGGGGATTTTTATGTTAAGAGTTTTATGAAATGGTGTGGTCCGGCGCTCCAAGCAATGTCTTCTCCTTCACACAAGTGTTTAAACCTAATCCCTCCTTCCACCCTATGGCCGGGGGTACTCATTCACTCCCTTCACTCTTTGTCTCTCAGTCATTGATTCGCTCTCAGATGGTGTGTGGGTTGTCGTTGTTGAGCCCGGTCCCGTCTGGACCGGACAGCGTCGTGTTCGTGGATTCGAGGTTCAAGTGGGAAAGGTAATAATTAGACAAGTTCCATGTTCAAAAGTTTCACAGTAATAAGTTTATTGTATAAGAACAATACTTACAGAGAGTCTCTGGGGTTCTGCCAGACACGTCACCAAGAAGCTCTTTGGATCATGACCAGCAAGAATCCCCGTTTCTTCCGGAGTCCAGAGTATATATATCATAAGACACAGGTTGCGGCACAGAGGAGGTCCTTGTTGAGGAGACTCAGTTATTGGTCTAACGTATGCTGCTTCTTTAATGTGCAACTAGGGCTACGTTGTAGCACTAACGGGCCCGAGCACACGCACGTTGAAGCCTGTTGCGGTCGGTAGAGAGAGCGATCAATGACCAAGCGCACGTCTCCACGTTGCATGCGTTTTGCGCACTGCGGCAAGGACAAACGCTTCACTTCCTGCGTCCATCACACGATGTCGATCCTTGCCTGCTAATTGCTCATTACGGTCCACGCTATCAATTGCACATCACACTGTGAACATTTTATGTAAATCGAATGATAGTTGTAAAACAAAACTTACTTCCTGTTGCCAGTAGGTGCCGCCATCTTTATTATTACCTACAGACTAATATATCTGTTCAAGTAGGGGCTCTGATGTAGCGTGAGCAATTTTGTGTCAATTGGACAATGTTACAACCACTTAATTTTCACACTGATCAGTAGGTGGCGCTATGACCCTGAACTAATACTAATATATGGATGTGTTCAGGTCAGGATTGTGATCATAGGTCAGCAGTTCGGAGCCGGTTGGATAATGCAGAGTGGATTTACAAAGTACTTCCTGTTTCATGGCGAATCAGTAGGTGGCGCTATGACACTGAGGAAATATTGACACATAGAGCTGTTCAGGCTTGGACTCTGATCATGAGACAGAAGTTTGGCAGTGATAGGACAATGCACACTGGAGTTATAACAACATCGTCTCCTTTGGCGAAGGATGAACCTTCGCCGCACCTCAATGTTTACACGGTTTGAGGAAATGTCACAATTCTGACCATGGTCCAATGACTTGACTGAGCTCATTTGAGCTCACAGTTTGTGACGATGGCGCCGAGGAAGGCTGCCGTGTCTCGAGCTCCCCCGCAGCTCTGCTCTTTTTTCTATTTTTTCGTTATTTTTGTTATTTATTCTACTTTATTTTGCATTGTGCACTCCGACAAAGCGAGCCCTATCATCAGTTATGATAGAGAACAACTTCTGCTCATCGGATTGACGGTGAAAAACACTTTTTCACCGCCACCCGCGGACAAAGGACAATACCCATGGCGCTGTTTACCTGGCGTACCTGGAGCACGGAGGCGACGAAGGAAACGAGGGTCGCGGGCCGGCGTCCTGGTCCGGCTGAGGAAACGTGAGAACCGGCCTCCACTACCGAGTATTCTTCTAGCTAATGTCCAGTCTCTGGATAACAAGCTGGACGAACTTCGGAGCAGGATGGCTTTTCAACGGGACATCAAGTTTTGTAACGTGATGGTTTTCACGGAGACTTGGCTCGACCCCTCGATCCCGGACTCCGCCATTGTTCCCGACGGGGTCTCCATTCACCGCCAGGACCGGACAACAAACTCGGGGAAGAGCAAGGGAGGAGGTGTCTGCTGCATGGTAAACAATCTATGGTGCTCAGATGTGGAGATTATTTCTTCGGACTGTTCTCCGGACCTGGAGCACCTCATGATCAGATGCCGGCCTTATTACATCCCGAGGGAGTTTACATCGGTCGTTATAACAGCGGTGTACATTCCGCCACATGCCGACACTAATCAGGCACTGGACGAGCTGCATGCGGTTATCGACAGGACAGAGACATCACGGCCCGAGGCTGCGTTTATTGTGGCCGGTGATTTTAACAACGCCAAGATGAGGAAAGTCCTGCCGAGATACCATCAACACATCAGCTGTCCTACGCGCGGAGCGAACACGCTCGACCATGTTTACACTCCCTTCCGGGGTGCGTATAAGGCCTCCCCCGCCCCCCATTCGGCAAATCGGATCACGTCTCAGTTCTGCTGCTGCCTTCCTATAGGCAGAAACTGAAACGTGACAGACCGGTGACTCGGACCATTCAGCGGTGGACCGACCAATCAGACTCGGCTCTACGGGACTGCTGGTCTCAAAACCATCTCAGACTACAAAGCAAAGACCAGCAGTGCTGATGTAGTGTCTGCATCTCTCCCAGAGGATCTGAACATCTTTTATGCACGCTTTGAGAGCAACTCCCCGGCTGAGGAGATCCAAGAGGCCCAGGAGGACCGCTGCCCCCCTGTTATATCCAGGGCAGACGTATGGAGATCCTTTAACCGGATCAACACACGCAAGGCACCTGGACCTGATGGCATTCCTGGCCGAGCTCTCAAGGTGTGTGCAGATCAGCTGGCAGATGTGTTCACTGTCATCTTCAACCTGTCACTGCTCCAGTCTGTAGTCCCCGCATGTCTCAAGGAGACCATCATTGTCCCGGTTCCCAAGAAAACTAAAACCCTCTGCCTGAATGACTACCGCCCAGTAGCACTCACTTCCACCATCATGAAGTGCTTTGAGCGGCTAGTCAAACCCTTCATCACCTCCTCCCTCCCTGACTCTCTGGACCCTCTTCAGTTTGCCTACAGGCCAAATAGGTCGACTGCAGATGCCATCTCCCTCACCCTTCACACTGCCCTCTCCCACCTGGACCAGAGGGACACATATGTGAGAATGCTGTTCATTGACTACAGTTCAGCATTCAACACCATCGTGCCCCTGAAGCTCGTCACGAAGCTCAGAGACCTTGGGCTCAACATCGCCCTCCGTGAGTGGATCCTGAACTTCCTGACGGGCAGACCACAGGCGGTGCGGATAGGCAGCACCACATCCTCCACCCTGACTCTCAACACCGGTGCCCCCCAGGGCTGCGTGCTCAGTCCTCTCCTTTACTCCCTGTTCACGCATGACTGCGTGGCCACACACAGCTCCAACACCATCGTCAAGTTTGCTGATGACACGACCGTCATAGGCCTGATCACCGGCGACGATGAGAAGGCCTACAGAGAGGAGGTCAGAGCCCTGACATCTTGGTGCCAGGACAACAACCTCCATCTCAACGTCGGCAAAACAAAGGAGCTGATTGTGGACTACAGGAAGAGAAAAGGAGTAGAACACGCCCCCTCTCCATCAACGGGACTACGGTGGAGCGAGTCAGCAGCTTCAGGTTCCTCGGGGTCCACATCAGTGATGACCTGACCTGGACCCACCACACAGACTCCATCAGGAAGACGGCCAGACAGCGGCTCTTCTTCCTCCGCAGGCTGCGGAGGCTCAACATGGATGCCAGGATTCTCTGCAACTTCTACAGGTGCACCATAGAGAGTATCCTGACTGGCTGCATCACCGCCTGGTACGGCAGCTGCACCGCCCTTAACCGCAAGGCTTTGCAGAGGGTGGTGAAGTCTGCCCAGCACATCACCAGGACGGAACTGCCATCCATGGAGGACCTCTACACCCAGCGGTGTAGGAAGAAGGTCAACCGGATCATTAAAGACCCTTATCACCCCAGCCATAAACTTTTCTGCCTGCTGCCGTCTGGCCGACGGTACCGCAGCATCCGGGCCCGCACCACAAGGCTCAGAGACAGTTTCATCCCCCAGGCCATAAGACTTTTAAACTCCTCCAATCAGTCATAACTCTGCACCTTAGCATATTTGCACTATGCATATTTGCACTATTGCACACACTTGCACTATTGTTTTTCTTTTTTTCTTTAGGTGTATATATATATATTTTAGATATGTATATTTTATTTTAAATTTTGATTGAGCATTGTTATAGGAGAGCCTGAGACCAAAGCATTTCATTGCAAGCGACTGCTTAATGTTATCGTTGTGCATATGACAATAAACTCTTGAATCTTGAATTGAATCTTGAATCTGTATATTGTATAGCAGCCAGGAGCAGTGCATCAAAGTATAAAACATGTCACTTCCTGTTGCCACCAGGGGGCGCTGTGATTTTAAGTCATGATTTCTGTGTAGATGTCATCAGGCCGGGACACTTGTCTTACATGTCTAGTTTGGACTCGATTGGAGCATGTATGTCCGAGATACAGAACCTCGTGTTTTGATGGCGTGTAATCAAACTTTGACGCCACGCCACGGTCACACCGTGTGATGAAAAATCGATCTTTGAGTTAGTTTTTTATCTCCGTCTTGTTGTGATGACACTCATCTCAATTTGAAGTTGATCTGATGAAAGCCCTGGGAAAAGTACTTCAAAGTAAAAATGTGGAATATGGCCAAAATGGCCACTAAATGCAAAATTGCTGGCTTCCTGTTGTGTTTTTCATAATGCACTGACAGACTTATTTGTGCGTCTGGTCATTATACACAACTGTCCTCATTTTCGTTAGGATCGGTGAAAGCTAACTGAGGGGGCTTTCCGTAGGTGGCGCTGTTGAGCCATTTTGCCACGCCCATTTCAAATTACTCCAGAATGCAATTACTTTTTTGGGCTTTGTACTTCCTACAAACTTTAGTCAGAATTTGAGCATGTCTAGGCCCTAAAAAAGCCCAAAATGGAAAATAATAATAACTAGGGCTACGTTGTAGCACTGACGGGCCCGAGCACACGCACGTTGAAGCCTGTTGCGGTCGGTGGAGAGAGCGATCGATGACCAAGCGCACGTCTCCGCGTTGCACGCGTTTTGCGCACTGCGGCAAGGACAACCGCTTCACTTCCTGCGTCCGTCACGTGATGTGGATCCTTTCCTGCTAATTGCTCATTACGGTCCACGCTATCAATTGCACATCACACTGCGAACATTTTATGTAAATCGAATGATAGTTGTAAAACAAAGCTTACTTCCTGTTGCCAGTAGGTGGCGCCATCTTTATTATTACCTACAGACTAATAGATCTGTTCAAGTAGGGGCTCTAATGTAGCGTGAGCAATTTTGTGTTAATTGGACAATGTTACAACAACTTAATTTTCACACTGATCAGTAGGTGGCGCTATGACCCTGAACTAATATTAATATATGGATGTGTCTCTTTAAGTTTAAACTCTGCATCTGGGTCCATCTGCCTCACAAACTCTGACAATAATGTTAAATGCCTACAAATGTCTGGCCAATCAGAATTGGCCAGACATTTGTAGGCATTTTACTATAACATGCTCAACTTCTTACCAAACTTTGCAGAAAATTAGAAAGTGGTGAAAATGTACGTATTCTGGAGTAACTTTACGTTGTTACTTTTGTTTGTCCAAGTTTTTACCCCTCTATTTTGAATGTAATAGTTTTAATAGATTAAAGTAGGCTTACCTTATGCTAACACCAGATGGCAGTCATAAACACCTTGACTCCATAAATAACTGTTTCTCAACCATTGGGTTCAGACCCTCCAGAGGGTCACATGGTCAATCTGAGGGTCTGTGATATGAGACATTGAAACATATTTTCTGTGTTTGCAAATGAAGTATGAGGAGATGGTGTTAATTGGTAAATTTACAGATATCTGATGTGTTACATTTAGGACCAATATACTGTTTGTGTTTAGTGAAATGCAGTTTTGTATTGTAGTGTTTTTCCATGTTGCTCTATGTTGCTGCATATTGAAAAGCCAACTAACAGATTCATTAAAGAAATGCTTTATTAGACAAAGTAGTCAACATAAAACAATCATTTATTTCCAGCATTTCATTTTGCAATGAATGGGGCGTTCGGGATGAAGGGATGGTTGAGGAAGGATGAGAGACAAAAGTGAAAAAAGGGGAATGTCTTCCAACTCACTCTCCCTTCCCCCTTCTCCTCCTTCTTCTTTCTCTCCAGTTTCTCTTTCTTTTCCTGCTTATTCTTCTCTTTCTTCTCCTTCTTCTCCCTCTTCTTCAGTTCTTTCTTCTCCTTCTCATTTATGACCTTCACCTTGTCCGAGTAGGTCTCAAAGGGGAGTTCCTGAAAAGACAGAGACAACATAAGTGTCAACACTTTCTTCCTTAAAGTCTAAACATGAAACAAAGTTACAATCCATATAATTCAAATCTAAAATGATCTGATTTAACGTACCTGAAGCTCAATGTTCTTCAGTATCAGGGGTTTGACTTGCTTCTGCTCAGGAGACAACTTCTCCTCTGTGCAGCATATCTTTTTTAAAGGATCCTCGCTCTGCTCGAAGCTGGCCTCTTCCAGGACGCTCAGCTTCTCCTCGTCGTTCTCCTGCAGACCTGCAAATTTCACTGCAGCCAGAGCAGCGTTTCTTGCAGCCAGAGCAGCGTTTTCTGCAGCCTGCTTCTTCAGAGCTGTATTTTCTTTAGCCAGAGCGGAGTTTTCAGCAGTCAGCTGCTTCTCTAGATCCCTTTTCACTGCAGCCAGAGCAGCGTTTTCTGCAGCCACAGCAGTGTTTTGTGCAGCCACAGCAGCATTTTTTGCAGCCTGCTTCTTCAGAGCTGTATTTTCTTTAGACAGAGCTGAGTTTTCAGCAGTCAGCTGCCTCTCTAGATCCCTTTTCACTGCAGCCAGAGCAGCGTTTTCTGCAGCCACAGCAGTGTTTTGTGCAGCCACAGCAGCGTTTTGTGCAGCCTGCTTCTTCAGAGCTGTATTTTCTTTAGACAGAGCTGAGTTTTCAGCAGTCAGCTGCCTCTCTATATCACTTTTCACTGCAGCCAGAGCAGCGTTTTCTGCAGCCAGAGCAGTGTTTTGGGCAGCCTGCTTCTTCAGAGCTGTATTTTTATTAGCCAGAGCTGAGTTTTCAGCAGTCAGCTTCCTCTCTAGATCCTTTTTCACTGCAGCCAGAGCAGCGTTTTCTGCAGCCAGAGCAGTGTTTTGGGCAGCCTGCTTCTTCAGAGCTGTATTTTTATTAGCCAGAGCTGAGTTTTTAGCAGTCAGCTGCCCCTCTAGATCCTTTTTCACTGCAGCCAGAGCAGCGTTTTCTGCAGCCAGAGCAGTGTTTTGGGCAGCCTGCTTCTTCAGAGCTGTATTTTCTGCAGCCAGAGCTGAGTTTTCAGCAGTCAGCTGCCTCTCTAGATCACTATTCAGTGCATCTTTTTCAGCGATGATGTGCTTCATCTTCTTGTCGAAGGAAAGCTCCATCGCCTTGATCTGGCTACACTTGTCGCTCAGCTCCCTTTTCACCCTCTCGATCTCAAACTGGTCGTTTCTAGGACGAGAACTCAATTTGCATATGTACTTCTCTTTGTCCTTCAACACCAGCTTCAACTCCTTGAGCTCGTCCTCCAACTCTGTCTGAATGGCTCTTCCAGAGTCAAAGGCCTGCCCCTGTTTGGCGGAATCAATCTGATCCTGCATGGCCTGTTTCTCCATCTTCCACCGAGCATCCCTGCTGGACATCTGGCACTTCAGTGCCGCATTTTGCTGAGCTAGCTCCATTCCATCAGATTCCATTTGCTTAATCTCTCCATGGAGGAACTCAATTGTTTTGGCGGGAGATGCCACATGATGTCCAACGGACTGAAAGACACAAACATACATATAACAGGTAAATATACAGTCCCATCATAAGTTTGGATACACAGAAAAAGACAAGAGGTCTTTCATCTTCATCTCTAATGATCCACACTGCTGAATGTAACTTTAACAGTTACATCACATTCAGACGATTTCTCATTCATCCGTTCATTATCTCTCTTAAAACATTGATCATCACATGAAATTGTTACGAGTTAATTTAAATGCTGTTTCTGCATTTCTCTTAAGTACAGTATCTCAACACTAAAGTGAAAGTGAATGATCCTAAACAGAAGCTGCATAATATCCACAGAGACTCATTTCATGGAAAGTATTGTAACACACAGACCGCAACTGTCACTTCAGACTGAATGTCAGGTGACTGATGTGATGGGTTTATTTAAAATTCACAGACGAAACATGAAATAATGAAATGAAATGTAAGGTGGTCTGAATATGTGTAACACTAAAAGTGTCTCCTGATTAGAAAATCTTACCTGGTTTATTAAGTTGTGTCCCTTCTTCATCTTGGCTGAACACAGGTACAGGGTAAGTGTTGTCGAGAAGAATGATCCGTTGTCTTCTACTAGTCTCGATCTTTCTTGGAGCTGTTGTATTCTCCCTGTCTTGGACTGGTAGCAGTGTTGAATATGAAGGGTCAGTTCTCCTCTAGAGGTCAATAAATACTGTTTGCATTGAATATCAAAGGAACAAGACAGGCCCTCATGCCTGTGTTCAATAGGAACTCCCACTGTCTCCGACTGTTCGGTGCTCAGGCTCTAACTAGAACATAGGCATGAGGGTTTCAATCAAAGGAACAGGTGTCACACAGGGTGTGCTCCCCTGTGTTGTGCAATAGTAGGTAGACTGGATGTTGGCTAATTTTCAATAATCATAAAATATGATTATTAAAGTAATACAAATTATTTAATTAATTAATTAATTAACAAATGATAAAGTTATCAATTACGAATACTGAGATCAGTAATGGAAACAATAAAATTATCAATTAAGAAAGATAAAAGTTGTAATTCTACTTTATCAAAGACAGGGGCACCACCCTGGTATCAGGGACCAACAATTAGTCGATAAAGATCAGTCTCATAATCTGAAAAGTTCAATTATAAATCTCAATGTTTGCTATTAATGATTATATAATGAACAGTGAAGGTTTTAAGGTCGAGCACAGGCAGTCATAATCCAGCTATATTCACATACATATGTATAAAGAATCACAAATACCGGTACTTTAATTAAAATGGGATTTATTTAAGATAATGACATCAACCTCAATCAATGACTATTATCACAGCAAACACCCACTATATCAAAAATCAAACACCACAAGCTTCCATCACAATCGTAAATATATATGTAATCCTCCAATGGGTATATCTGGAGATAAGTATATGTGCGTGTGTGTTTCTGTGTCTGTACGAAGAAAATGGCGATTGAAACCTTGTCAGTGGTATCGTATTACAAAGGCTAAAATGGCGCACGAGATTGTGCCACGTGTGGTGTCACGCAATAGCGCCGAAGTTGCGCACGTGTTGTCACGTTGCACAATCTATGATGGACAAAGGATACTTGGGTCTATCTCGTGTTTCAAGCGCCGAACGGCGTCGAGATGCGACCGCAGTACCCAGGCCTCAGATATATATA
>VCHM03000583.1:0-11616 GCA_006182925.3 Reinhardtius hippoglossoides
CTCTTCCAAAGCATGGTTGTAGGTGATGCAGAAAAGGGTACGCGTCAAAATCTATTATACAGCGACCTTCATTATTCATCAGCTTTTTCTTTGTGGTGGTTTCCGTGAATTTCAACAAACCCATAATGCACACTAAATTTTCTATTTTATGTTAAGACTTTGTATAATCGTATCTTTCAAATACTGAAATCTCAGTAGTTTTGATGTAACTGTTCTCTTCCCATGATTGACTGCTTTGTAGTGTGTTCTTCAAGTTCTTCAGAAGCCTTTTCTTGAAGTCCTTTCAGTCCCTCAAGAACAGCCCTGTCAAGAAGTCGGGTGGCGTCACCAGAAACCACTTCTCCAACAAATTGTTGTTGCGAACCAAATATTAAAGAACCAATATAATTCTGACAACTTATTTCTTAAAAAGGCATATTTTATGGAAAAAATTAATTATATTTATATATTCTTGTTTTGTGGTAAGTTTTATCTCTCCAATGAATTTGAATGTTTTAAGTGTTTCTCCTTAAGTTCTCTTGAGACCAGCTTTCTGTGAGCTCGTTAGACTTTCAGCACCCCTCGTCAAGACTCAAGCTTCAGCACTGGTATCAGGGGTTCCACCAAGACTACCACCTTACTTAACAGACAATCGGCTTGTGTTGCCTGGAAGGTCTACTTATTCAGGAAAACACCACATAATTGTTTTGACATAATGTTTATTTTTAGAAAACCGTTAATTGTATAACAGAAATCTTACATTTTATAATTTAGAAATTCCTTCATTAGTTTTGAGGTGTAATCCTGCTTTCTCTTCTCCAATGATTTAGATATATGTCTTTGATGGTGTTTGTTCAATCTTTGAAGTCGCTCCTTCGTGAGATTACTTCAATTTTTTTAGGGGTCTCCTCAAGATTTTGAAGCAGCAGCAACAGCGCCCTCTGCTGGTTGCAAAGAACATTCGAAAAAGCTTACAGCACCTGGTATTCCAGGCGGTCTCCCATCCAAGTACTAACCAGGCCCGACCCTGCTTAGCTTCCGAGATCAGAGAGATCGGGCGTGTTCAGGGTGGTATGGCGTAAGCGAAGGACTCAACCCACAATACCTTATTTACATGTGAACCACCACCATCATCAATACTATTGTGCTTTGTGACCATGAAACTTGGTTTCTATTGTTATTTATTTAAGGAAAAAGAAGCCAAGGTGAAATTTTGTCATAATACTGCAAGAAAAAAATCATTACAATTTTCATAATTCCTTCAGCAATAATATCCGGGTTTCATGTATGTTTCTTTTCTGATGGTGAGTAAACTCCCTGCTCTTCATCCTTCTCTCCAATATGACATTTGAGAATGATATGTACTATTGCATGAATAAAGTAGTGTTTTGATGTCAAAAGTCATTGAATGTTCGCTCTCTTCCTTCAGTGATGATGTGTGACTTCCATATGCTTTTTTCTTTGATGGTGAGTCTTTCTGCTCTTTCCAAGATCTTTCTCCTTTGAAGCAGCAGCAACAGCGCCCTCTGCTGGTTGCAAAGAACATTCGAAAAAGCTTACAGCACCTGGTATTCCAGGCGGTCTCCCATCCAAGTACTAACCAGGCCCGACCCTGCTTAGCTTCCGAGATCAGACGAGATCGGGCGTGTTCAGGGTGGTATGGCCGTAAGCGAAGGACTCAACCCACAATACCTTATTTTACATGTGAACCACCACCATCATCAATACTATTGTTGCTTTGTGACCATTGAAACTTGGTTTCTATTGTTATTTCATTTTAACGAAAAAGAAGCCCAAGGTGAAATTTTGTCATAATACTGCAAGAAAAAAATCATTACAATTTTCATAATTTCCTTCAGCAATAATATCCGGGTTTCATGTACTGTTTCTTTTCTGATGGTGAGTAAACTCCCTGCTCTTTCATCCTTCTCTCCAAATATGACATTTTGAGAATGATATGTTACTATTGCATGAATATAAGTAGTGTTTTGATGTCAAAAGTCATTTGAATGTTCGCTCTCTTCCTTCAGTGATGATGTGTGACTTCCATATGCTTTTTTTCTTTGATGGTGAGTCTTTCCTGCTCTTTCCAAGATCTTTCTCCTTTGAAGCAGCAGCAACAGGCCCTCTGCTGGTTGCAAAGAACATTCGAAAAGCTTACAGCACCTGGTATCCCAGGCGGTCTCCCATCCAAGTACTAACCAGGCCCGACCTGCTTAGCTTCCGAGATCGACGAGATCGGGCTGTTCAGGGTGGTATGGCCGTAAGCGAAGGACTTAACCCACAATACCTTATTTATACATGTGAACCCACCATCATCAATACTATTGTTGCTTTGTGACCATTGAAACTTGGTTTCTATTGTTATTAATTTTAAGAAAAAGAAGCCCAAGGTGAAATTTTGTCATAAACTGCAAGAAAAAATCATTCAATTTTCATTATTTCCTTCAGCAATAATATCCGGGTTTCATGTACTGTTTCTTTTTTGATGGTGAGTAAACTCCCTGCTCTTTCATCCTTCCTCCAAATATGACATTTTGAGAATGATATGTTACTATGCATGAATAAAGTAGTGTTTGATGTCAAAAGTCATTGAATGTTCGCTCTCTTCCTTCAGTGATGAGTGTGACTTCCATATGCTTTTTTCTTTGATGGTGAGTCTTTCTGCTCTTCCAAGATCTTCTCCTTTGAAGCAGCAGCAACAGGCCCTCTGCTGGTTGCAAAGACATTCGAAAAAGTTACAGACCTGGTTTCCCAGGCGGTCTCCCATCAATACTAACCAGGCCGACCTGCTTAGCTTCCGAGATCAGACGAGATCGGGCGTGTTAGGGTGGTATGCCGTAAGGAAGGACAACCCACAATACCTTATTTATACATGTGAACACCACATCATCAATACTATTGTGCTTTGTGACCATTGAAACTTGGTTTCTATTGTTATTCATTTAAGGAAAAGAAGCCAAGGTGAAATTTTGTCATAATACTGCAAGAAAAAATCATTACAATTTAATAATTTCCTTCAGCAATAATTCCGGGTTTCATTACTGTTCTTTTTGATGGTGAGTAAACTCCCTGCTCTTTCATCCTTCTCTCCAAATATGACATTTTGAGAATGATATGTCACTATTGCATGAATAAAGTAGTGTTTTGACTGTCAAAAGTCATTTGAATGTTCGCTCTCTTCCTTCAGTGATGATGTGTGACTTCCATATGCTTTTTTTCTTTGATGGTGAGTCTTTCCTGCTCTTTCCAAGATCTTTCTCCTTTGAAGCAGCAGCAACAGCGCCCTCTGCTGGTTGCAAAGGACATTCGAAAAAGCTTACAGCACCTGGTATTCCCAGGCGGTCTCCCATCCAAGTACTAACCAGGCCCGACCCTTCTTAGCTTCCGAGATCAGACGAGATCGGGCGTGTTCAGGGTGGTATGGCCGTAAGCGAAGGACTCAACCCACAATACCTTATTTATACATGTGAACCACCACCATCATCAATACTATTGTTGCTTTGTGACCATTGAAACTTGGTTTCTATTGTTATTTCATTTTAAGGAAAAAGAAGCCCAAGGTGAAATTTTGTCATAATACTGCAGAAAAAATCATTACAATTTTCATAATTTCCTTCAGCAATAATATCCGGGTTTCATGTACTGTTTCTTTTTTGATGGTGAGTAAACTCCCTGCTCTTTCATCCTTCTCTCCAAATATGACATTTTGAGAATGATATGTCACTATTGCATGAATAAAGTAGTGTTTTGACTGTCAAAAGTCATTTGAATGTTCGCTCTCTTCCTTCAGTGATGATGTGTGACTTCCATATGCTTTTTTTCTTTGATGGTGAGTCTTTCCTGCTCTTTCCAAGATCTTTCTCCTTTGAAGCAGCAGCAACAGCGCCCTCTGCTGGTTGCAAAGAACATTCGAAAAAGCTTACAGCACCTGGTATTCCCAGGCGGTCTCCCATCCAAGTACTAACCAGGCCCGACCCTGCTTAGCTTCCGAGATCAGACGAGATCGGGCGTGTTTTTTTTTTTTTTTTTTTTTTTTATTATCAAAAATGTATTGTATTTACATTCATTTAATATACATTAGGTTTTCCCCTACTTCATTACATTTTTCTTTCTTGTTCAGGGCTTTTACATTTTACATACATATAGCATTCCACGCTCTGTGATTATAGGCAAACACACAAAATTAATCAGAATAGGAAGCCAACCCACATCGATAGAGCCATCCCTTTTAACCAAAATTCATTCTCACCTCATTCACTTCTCCCCTTGCTGTTTCTATAAAAGTACTGCCGTCCACAAATCCGTTTTGAAACTCCTCTTCTCCGATGAAGCTCCATGTCAGTTTCACGTCCCTTTCTATCAAGCTTTTGAAAACATTCCATACATCACATTTTTTCCCCCCCTCATAATGGCAATGTTTCGTCTTAGTTTTACAGCATATCTGGCATGGCTCAGCACATAGTTCAGGAGGTTTACATTGCATCCTTTCTTTCTTTCCTTCACACCAAACAGCCACAGCTTTTCCCATTGCATCCTCACCACATAGTCCCCTTTCCAGCAATTATTTATTAACTTCCTTATTTTTCCAAAGTATTCCCTGAGTTCCCCGCATTCTACAAACTCATGCATGCATGTTTCCACTCCCACACCACATACATCACATTCCTTTCCCACATCCTGATCAAACTTACTTATTATTAAGTTATTATATATCCTGTTATGCCTTAGCATGAAATCAAAGTTTTCACATTCACTCGTGTTCCACTTCACTCTCAGATTCATCCATATTTCCCTTACATCCATGTCATCCATTACTTTGGCCCACACTTTCTCTGCCGCCGGTCTCCTCACTTCCTTCCCTCTCATACTTTTATATATCACTCTTGTTTTTACATTTATCAGACTCACCTTGCACTCTCCTTCACCAACATACATATCTATTTCCTCTCCTTCTCTCACCACGTTCTCTCTCACAATCATTTCCATCCATTCTTTGGGCATTGCTTTCTTTATTTTCTCTATTACCCCTTCTGCTGTACCCAACCATATTTCATCCCCATTCCTTCTTACTTCATCTACAATAAACTGTGCCCTCATGAACCCTGGTATGTACTCATACACCATGTCCCTCACCTTCCTTATCCCTGCTCTCCATATTACTCTGTTAAAAATAGTTTCCCCCTTCACCGTGATTTTTGGATTTAAAAACACTGGTTGCTCCCATACTTGCTTCACATTCTTGCATTCATACTTCACACCTCGCACAAACTCACCCCACGCTCCCAGCATCTCTTTGTAGTATTCAGTCACTCCATTTATCATTCCTTTTTTCATTTCCATATACACTCCACTCTCACCACACCCTCCGCTTTTGTTAATTGCTTCACTCAAAAACACCTTCCACACATAATCACTCTTATTCTTTAAATATCTAACCATCATTTTCACCCTTAGTGCTTTCTTTTTCCTTTCTAAATTAATCATCTTCAATCCTCCATCCTCATAATCATTTTCTAATACCTCCTTAGCTATCTTAACACCCTTCCCATCCCACATAAACTCACTCACCATTTTTTCCACCTCTTTCAACACTCCCTCAGGCACATCCATCACATTCATGACGTACACAAGCTTACTCATTATTAATGCATTCACAACTACTACTTTCCCCTTCAATTTCAACCTTCTCTTCTTCCAGCACCCTAATATCCTCTTTATGCTATTTATTATCCCTTCATACTGCCTATCTCTCCCTTCCTTTGCCTCAATCCCTAAATTACTCCTAGCACCTTAATATAATCTTTCCTCTCCTTTATTCCTATATCTAACCTGCCTACTCTGCTCTACCTATATACATTATTTCGGACTTCTCTATGTTCACCTTTGCCCCTGATGCCCTCCCATACCACTTTACACTCTCTAATATTTCTTCTACACTTTCCTTGTCTCTTACTGTAACTGTTGTGTCGTCTGCGTACTGATATAATGTGCTCACCTCCCCCCTGGTAACTCTATGCCCTTGATGTTGTTATTTTGCAATAGCAGTGCCGCTAACGGCTCTGCTGACACGAGTAAAGGAGGGACGATAGCGGACATCCTTGTCTGACTGATCTCTCTAATCTAAATGTGTCTGTAACTATCCCATTGATTTTAACCCTGCTCTCTGCCCTATCATACAACTTCCTAATCCATCCTACCAACTTTGCCCAAACCCTACTTTCCTAACACCCTGTATAAATACCTGTGGTCCACCCTATCAAATGCTTTATTTAAATCCAAACTAACCACATCCCTCCACTACCTTCCTTCATGTGTGCTATTACATCCCTGATACTACTTATTGTGTCCGCTATGTCCCTCCCTGGTATGCTATATGCCTGTGTGTTTCCCACCACCGTCCCTATAACCTCTTTATTCTATTCGCTAACACCTTGGCTAATATTTGTAATCACCATTAAGCATGCTCAGTGGTCTGTAGTTTTCTAGCCTATCCTTGCTTCCTTTTTATATATTATTCTACTAACCCTGTCGACATACTTTCTGGCATTTCATTTCCCTTCTCTATCCATCTAAATAATCGTTCTAATACTGGTGCCAGTTCCTCTCTAAATTCAATATAAAATTCCCCTATTATCCCATCTGTTCCCGGACTCTTGTTCCTCCCTAACTCACTTATTGCTTTGTCTATTTCTTCTTTCCCTATCTGTCTCTCACACATTTCCCTATCGTCTTTACTCAACCTTGCTTTCACTTTATCTAGTAGTTGTCTGCTACTCTCTTCATCTACCTCTTCTTTCCTGAATAATTCCCTGTAAAATTCTTCTACTCTTTCTGCTATCCCTAGAAAATCTGTGATTTTCTCTCCATCCTTTCCCTCAACTTGTTCTAGATAATTATTTTCCTGTCTTATCCTCTCAAGCCCTAAGAAATAGCCTGTACATTTTTCTCCCTCTAATGCATATTTAGCCCTACTTCTTATTATTGCTCCCTGACACTTTCCCTTCTCTATCTCCTTCAGTTCTTCTTTAATCTTTCTATACTCCTCTATGTTGTAACCCCTTCCCTCTTCCGCCCTTTCTGCCTCTCTGACTAACTCTTTTTTAAGCCTCATTTCTCGCCCTCTCTCTATTCTGTTCCTACCCTTACTATTCCATGCTCATCTCCTTTATTTCTTTTTTCAGGTTTTCCCACCACCATGCAATGTCTTCCTCATACATACAGTCATTCTTTCTCCTCATTATACATTCTCTCACCTTTTCTTTGTATTTTCCCTCTTTTAGCACCTCCCCATTCATACACCAGATACCCCCTCCTCTCCTCTTTTTTTCCTGCCCCAATGTAATTTCTAAGACCATGTGGTCGCTGAATGTTGTTTCCCTGTATTCCACTTTCTTTATTATGTCTTTTGTTTCCTTTGAGCTGAGAATCAAATCTATTCTACTTTGTTTAAGTTCCCCCCTCACCACTTGTTTCCTAGAGAATATCCTTCCCTCAGGGTTCCTTTCTCTCCACACATCACTCAGACCCTTCACCCTTTTCACTCTTTCTAACGCTTTCCTCGATGTGTCATTTTTGAAGCACATATTAGCAGATACATCCAACCTTCCACACCAGACATTAAAGTCCCCCACTATCATACAATTTTTACCACACACACCTTCCATTCTCCCAAAGAACTCTCTCCTTTCTTTCTCTTCATTCGGTGCATACACATTCAACAGTTGAAATTCCTCTCCCATGTGGTCAAAAGTAATCCCTATTAACCTCCCGTTCCCATCATCTGCACATTTTTTTATGTTTTCGATCGCTCCTCTTTTTATTAGGATTCCTACCCCTCTTGATTTCCCGTCACCATTGTTTACAAACACCTCACCCATCCATTCCTTCTCGATTTCCCTCATACACTCCTCATCCCAATGTGTTTCCTGTACACATAATATATCACATCTTGTCATTTCAAATATTCGTTCCCTTTTCCCTTTTTTCCGTAGCCCTCGGGCGTTAAATGAAGAGATTAATACCATTTTTTTTTTTTTTTACAAGTGTATTGATGTTCATTTTTTCCCCTTCTTTTTGCTCTTCTTATTGATCATCTGCTGCCTCTCCGTGTTTTGTCTTTTCCTCATTTGAGTTATTTTAGCAGCCAGGTCTTTGTCTGAGTCTGAGTCAAGTGAGTTCATAGCGAGTGCCTGGGCCGCAGTCTCAGCTGGATCCGCGCCGCTCAGAGCGTCTCCCGCGGAGCAACACTCGACAGACGCCGGCCGCACCGCGCCGTCTCTCCCGTCGCCGTCAGCGCTTTTTTCGTTTTGTTTTTTTTATTTCGTTCTGCTATCTCCACCTCTCCTTGTTCCTCCGTTTGCAAGCTGACTTCCAGCTCTGCTTTTCCCTCCGCTCCTTTTCCCTCTTCCTCCTCCCGCTTAGCGCCAGGCCCCGGCTCGCTGGCCGTGCCAGCCGCCTCCTCTCCCTGCGCGCACTCCATTTCTTCTGCTTCCTCACCCGTGCTCTCCTCGCTCTGACCACCCTCATCACTCTCCCCAGACTCATCCTGTCCCTCTTCCTCTTCTTCACTTTTATTGCATATACATTCGTCCATATTGTGTGCACACAGGCCACATTTAATTCTTTCCCTCCTGCACTCCCGTGCATAGTGCCCTTGTACTCCGCATTTGTGGCATGTAAATTCCGGGCACTCTCTTAATATGTGTCCAGGCTGCACACACATCCTGCACACCCTCTGTTGTTTGTCGTGTATTACTCTGAAATATTCTGCGCCCAGCGCAGTGCTGAATTTCGTTGAATATGGCAACGATTGTACTTGATTATTAAATTTTACTTTTAAATACCTTGTCCCGTCTGCCACGTTGGTGTTCGGCCACATCCTTCTCCTTATGTTTGATGCAGCCGAGACTCCCCATCCTTGCAGTTTTTCCAGGATCTCCTTATCTTCTGTGTAATATGGCAGATGCAAGAACGACACCACCAGCTCGTCGTTCGTCAGCTCCCTCGCGTAGACTCTGGTGTCCCCGATCTTGAATCCTTCCATGAGCCTCTCCTTCCCTCTGGGATGGCTCATCGTCATCTCGTATCTCTCTGTGTTGATGAATCTGCAGGCCTTGAGTCCTCCGCAGAGCTCACGCACACACTTCATTAGTTCCATTGCACCTATTGCGTGGCCTTTTTCCAGCTCCACATTTAGCGTCAGCTTCCTCTCGCTCCACTCCGTCCCGATAATTTCCGTTCTCTTGTTTTCATTAGCCTTTTCCCGTTTTCGTTCTCCTTTTCCTTTATTTCGATCCGTATCCTTTCTCTGTTAGTGTCCGTCATTTTCAAACAAAAAGCACCCCAAAAGCGGGGGTTTTACGAAGGGAAGCCAAACCCCCCACACAGTGAAACACTGTTGGGGGTGGTGAAACACAATGTTCTCAGTGATCTTAAACAGTCTTTTCTGTTGTAAAACGAACGAAGAAGGTAGGGGGTAAGAAACATTCAATGAGAGCTGCGTCACCAGCTGTGCTCCGCGTCTCAATCTCCTCCAGCCGTCACCTGACGTTCGCACATGCGCGCAGTTCAGGGTGGTATGGCCGTAAGCGAAGGACTCAACCCACAATACCTTATTTATACATGTGAACCACCACCATCATCAATACTATTGTTGCTTTGTGACCATTGAAACTTGGTTTCTATTGTTATTCATTTCAGGAAAAAGAAGCCCAGGTGAAATTTTGTCATAATACTGCAGGAAAAAAATCATTACAATTTCATTATTTCCTTCAGCAATAATATCCGGGTTTCATGTACTGTTTCTTTTCTGATGGTGAGTAAACTCCTGCTCTTTCATCCTTCTCTCCAAATATGACATTTTGAGAATGATATGTCACTATTGCATGAATAAAGTAGTGTTTGACTGTCAAAAGTCATTTGAATGTTCGTCTCTTCCTTCAGTGATGATGTGTGACTTCCATATGCTTTTTTCTTTGATGGTGAGTCTTTCTGCTCTTTCCAAGATCTTTCTCCTTTGAAGCAGCAGCAACGCGCCCTCTGCTGGTTGCAAAGAACATTCGAAAAAGCTTACAGCACCTGGTATTCCCAGGCGGTCTCCCATCCAAGTACTAACCAGGCCCGACCCTGCTTAGCTTCCGAGATCAGACGAGATCGGGCGTGTTCAGGGTGGTATGGCCGTAACGAAGGACTCAACCCACAATACCTTATTTATACATGTGAACCACCACCATCATCAATACTATTGTTGCTTTGTGACCATTGAAAACTTGGTTTCTATTGTTATTTATTTTAAGGAAAAGAAGCCCAAGGTGAAATTTTGTCATAATACTGCAAGAAAAAAATCATTACAATTTTCAATTAATTTCCTTCAGCAATAATATCCGGGTTTCATGTACTGTTTCTTTTTCTGATGGTGAGTAAACTCCCTGCTCTTTCATCCTTCTCTCCAAATATGACATTTTGAGAATGATATGTCACTATTGCATGAATATAAGTAGTGTTTTGACTGTCAAAAGTCATTTGAATGTTCGCTCTCTTCCTTCAGTGATGATGTGTGACTTCCATATGCTTTTTTTTTGATGGTGAGTCTTTCCTGCTCTTTCCAAGATCTTTCTCCTTTGAAGCAGCAGCAACAGCGCCCTCTGCTGGTTGCAAAGAACATTCGAAAAAGCTTACAGCACCTGGTATTCCCAGGCGGTCTCCCATCCAAGTACTAACCAGGCCCGACCCTCTTAGCTTCCGAGATCGACGAGATCGGGCGTGTTCAGGGTGGTATGGCCGTAAGCGAAGGACTCAACCCACAATACCTTATTTATACATGTGAACCACCACCATCATCAATACTATTGTTGCTTTGTGACCATTGAAACTTGGTTTCTATTGTTATTTGATTTTAAGGAAAAAGAAGCCAAGGTGAAATTTTGTCATAATACTGCAAGAAAAAAATCATTACAATTTTCATTAATTTCCTTCAGCAATAATGTCCGGGTTTCATGTACTGTTTCTTTTTCTGATGGTGAGTAAACTCCCTGCTCTTTCATCCTTCTCTCCAAATATGACATTTTGAGAATGATATGTCACTATTGCATGAATAAAGTAGTGTTTTGACTGTCAAAAGTCATTTGAATGTTCGCTCTCTTCCTTCAGTGATGATGTGTGACTTCCATATGCTTTTTTTCTTTGATGGTGAGTCTTTCCTGCTCTTTCCAAGATCTTTCTCCTTTGAAAGCAGCAGCAAACAGCGCCCTCTGCTGGTTGCAAAGGAACATTCGAAAAAGCTTACAGCACCTGGTATTCCCAGGCGGTCTCCCATCCAAGTACTAACCAGGCCCGACCCTGTCTAGCTTCCGAGATCAGACGAGATCGGGCGTGTTCAGGGTGGTATGGCCGTAAGCGAAGGACTCAACCCACAATACCTTATTTATACATGTGAACCACCACCATCATCAATACTATTGTGCTTTGTGACCATTGAAACTTGGTTTCTATTGTTATTTCATTTTAAGGAAAAAAGAGCCCAAGGTGAAATTTTGTCATAATACTGCAAGAAAAAAATCATTACAATTTTCATTAATTTCCTTCAGCAATAATATCCGGGTTTCATGTACTGTTTCTTTTTCTGATGGTGAGTAA
>VCHM03000584.1:0-11569 GCA_006182925.3 Reinhardtius hippoglossoides
TGATCAATGTCGTCTGTTTCCACAGATCTTGGATTTGTGGCCTCGCCAAGGCGCATTCTCCTCACTTGCTCGCTCCTCCAGATCCTTACACCTGTTCTCACTGATTCATAAACAGAGGGCTTCACATTTATGTGTACATTAATAAAAACCTGATAACGTATTGATGAGTGATCAGTCCACCGTGATAGTGTTTCGCAGATCCTTGGATTTGTGGTGATCTCCAGCGCCGCCGCTCCCTTCAGCTCCTCACACTGTTCTCTTATAACAGAGAGCTTCAACATTGTATTGTTGTAATTAAAAAAACCTGATAACAGTATGATGAGTTCAGTCCACTGGCATCGTGTTTCCTGCTCATTCTCTCGTGATTTGTCGGCGATCTCTCAGCCCGCCTCGCTCCCTCAGCTCCCTGTTCATGATCATAACAGAGAGCTTCACATTGTATGTTCTATCAATAAACATACATATGATGATCATCACCTTCACATTGCGTCACTCTTCCTTGTGATTGTCGTGATCCTCCAGCCCCTCGCTCTCCTTCCTCCAACCTTTCTCACTGATTAAACGGGAGGCACATTGTGTTAATTAATCATAACATAACATTGGGTGATATCACTGTGCTCAGTGTTCCAGCAATCTTTGTTGGATTGTCGTGATGCTCAGCCGCTCGCTCCTCTTCAGCCCCCACCACACTGTCTTACTGATTCTAAACGAGGAGCTTAATGTATTGTTCTTAATCAAACCTGATAATTTGATATGATCAGTCCACTGTTCGGTTTCCAGCGACTTGATTGTTGGATTGCTCGCTGATCGCCGCCGCCTCGTCTCTCTCAGTCCTCCATGAGCTCCTACCGTTCTCACTTCCCCTCCCTCTGCTCACGTCAGCAAATCTGATGGAAAACGTCATAAACGTCAGACCACGACACTCATCCCACCTCCATCCTCGCGTCACGAACTGTTCACCCTCACGCTCTCACAGGTCGAAAAATGTTGTTATTAATATATATAATAATATATTATCCATTCCAATCTACAAGTGAACATGTTGCTCTGAACCCTATCAAGTTAATACCAGTTCCATGGGAATAATAAGGATATCTATCTATCTTAAACCTTACAGGGAAACTAGAACCTAGGGGGAGACGACAAAACATAGAGTTGATATTTAAATAGACATGTTATTAAAGATGTACTCGGTTTGTCAACCTCATGACAGGTTTCTCGTTTCTCTCCCCGCCAGTCGGCCTCGCGAGGACATGACTCAGATTGGCCCCTCCTCCATGAGCTCCTTCACCTGTTCTCACTGATTCATAAACAGAGGAGGCTTTACATGTATTGTTGTAATTAATCAATAACTGATAACAGTATGATGAGTGATCAGTCCACTGCGTCTTGGATTGTTGGGTGCCGCCAGCCCCTCGCTTCTTCTTAGCTCCCTGAGTCCTACACGTCTCACTGATCTAAACGGAGGCTTCAACATGTATGTTTACATTAATAATAACCTAAACAGATTGATGAGTGATCAGTCCACTTCATCATGTTCCTGCAGTCCACTCTTTCTTTGATTGTCGTGATTCTCCAGCGCGCCCGCTCCTCAGCTCCTCAACTTTCTCACTGATTCATAAAAGAGGAGCTTCAACATTGTATGTTGTACATTAATCAATAAACCTGATAACAGTATTGATGAGTGATCAGTCCACCTGTGCATCAGTGTTTCCGCAATCTTGGATTGTTGGATTGTCGTGATCCTCCAGCCCGCTCGCTCTCCTTCATCCTCTGACTATTACCTTCTCATGTTCATACGAGGAGCTTCAACATTGTATTGTTGTACATTAATAAAAACCTGATACGTATGATGAGTGATCAGTCCTGTGCTCAGGTTTCCGCAGATCTTGTTTGGATTGTCGGCTGATCTCCACGCCGCCTGCTTCCTTCAGCTCCTCACACCTGTTCTATGATTCATAAACAGAGAGGCTTCAACATGTATGTTGTCATTAATATAAACCATAACGTATTGATGTGATCAGTCACCTGTGCGTCAGTGTTTCCAGAGATCTTGATTGTGGGATTGCCGGCTGATCGCTCCGCGCGCCTCGCTTCCTTCTTCAGCTCCCCATGAGCTCCTTACACCTGTTCTACATTTCCTCTCCTCTCCTCTGCCTCCACTTCAGATCAAATCGAAGGGAAAGACGTCAGATCCACAGACGTCATCCACAGACATCAGATCCACAGACACTCACATCCATCCGTCAGGTCCACGACCATTGGTTCACCCATCACGCTTCAGCAGGTCTGAAACAAATACGTTGTTATATATAATATATATATATATATAGCCCATATTCCCAAATACATTTTGTCACAGATCTTAACAAGATGAACATCGTCTGCTCTGAACCCTCATCAGAGTTAAATAGCCAGTTTCCCTGTGGATAATAAAGGATGACTTATCTTATCTTAAAGCCATTAAAGGAAACCTCAAACACGTGAGGGGACGACAAGAACAATAGAGTGTAGTTATAGATAGACATGGTTTCATTAAAGATGTGAATCTGTTTTGGTCTCAACCCTCATGACGAGGTGCTTTCTCTCTTCCTCCCGTCCAGTCGGCCTCGCAGATGGGACAATTCTGACCTCAGATTGGCCCGCTCCTCCATGAGCTCCTTACACCTGTTCTCACTGATTCATAAACAGAGGAGGCTTCAACATTGTATTGTTGTACATTAATCAATAAACCTGATAACAGTATTGATGAGTGATCAGTCCACCTGTGCGTCAGTGTTTCCAGCAGATCTTGGATTTGTTGGGCTGATCTCGCCAGCGCCGCCTCGCTCTCCTTCTTCAGCTCCTCCATGAGCTCCTTACACCTGTTCTCACTGATTCATAAACAGAGGAGGCTTCAACATTGTATTGTTGTACATTAATCAATAAACCTGATAACAGTATTGATGAGTGATCAGTCCACCTGTGCATCAGTGTTTCCTGCAGTCCACTCTTCTCTCTCTGTGATTTGTCGGCTGATCTCTCCAGCGCCGCCTCGCTCTCCTTCAGCTCCTCACACCTGTTCTCACTGATTCATAAACAGAGGAGGCTTCAACATTGTATTGTTGTACATTAATCAATAAACCTGATAACAGTATTGATGAGTGATCAGTCCACCTGTGCATCAGTGTTTCCTGCAGTCCACTCTTCTCTCTCAGCAGATCTTGGATCTGTTGTGATTTGTCGGCTGATCTCTCCAGCGCCGCCTCGCTCTCCTTCTTCAGCTCCTCCATGAGCTCATTACACCTGTTCTCACTGATTCATAAACAGAGGAGGCTTCAACATTGTATTGTTGTACATTAATCAATAAACCTGATAACAGTATTGATGAGTGATCAGTCCACCTGTGCTCAGTGTTTCTGCAGTACTTGTTTGTGATTGTCGGCTGATCCTCCAGCGCCGCCTCGCTCTCCTTCAGCTCCTCACACCTGTTCTCACTGATTCATAAACAGAGGAGGCTTCAACATTGTATTGTTGTACATTAATCAATAAACCTGATAACAGTATTGATGAGTGATCAGTCCACCTGTGCGTCAGTGTTTCCAGCAGATCTTGGATTTGTTGGGATTGCTCGGCTGATCGCTCCAGCGCCGCCTCGCTCTCCTTCTTCAGCTCCTCCATGAGCTCCTTACACCTGTTTCTCACATTTTTCCTCTCCCTCTCCTCTGCCTCCACGTTCAGATGCAATCTGAATGGGAAAGACGTCAGATCACAGACCGAGATCCAGATTCCACAGACACTCAGATCCACAGACACTCACATCCATCCGTCAGGTCCACGAACCATTGGTCACCCATCAACGCTCTCAGCAGGTCTGAAACAAATACGTTGTTTATATATATTATATATATATATATATAGCCCATATTCCCAAATCACAATTTGTGTCACAGATCTTAACAAGATGAACATCGTCTGCTCTGAACCCTCATCCAGAGTTAAATTAGCCAGTTTCCCATCGTGGGAATAATAAAGGATGATCTTATCTTATCTTAAAGCCATTAACAGGGAAACCTCAAAACACGTGAGGGGGAGACGACAGAAGAACAATAGAGTTGATAGTTATAAGATAGACATGGTTTCATTAAAGATGTGAACTCTGTGTTTGGTCTCAACCCTCATGACGAGGTTTCTCTCGCTTTTCTCTCTTCCTCCCGTCCAGTCGGCCTCGCAGATGGGACAATTCTGACCTCAGATTGGCCCGCTCCTCCATGAGCTCCTTACACCTGTTCTCACTGATTCATAAACAGAGGGCTTCAACATTGTATTGTTGTACATTAATCAATAAACCTGATAACAGTATTGATGAGTGATCAGTCCACCTGTGCGTCAGTGTTCCAGCAGATCTTGGATTTGTTGGGCTGATCTCCCAGCGCCGCCTCGCTCTCCTTCTTCAGCTCCTCCATGAGCTCTTACACTGTTCTCACTGATTCATAAACAGAGGAGGCTTCAACATGTATTGTTGTACATTAATCAATAAACCTGATAACAGTATTGATGAGTGATCAGTCCACCTGTGCATCAGTGTTCCTGCAGTCCACTCTTCTCTTCTCTCGTGTGATTTGTCGGCTGATCTCTCCAGCGCCGCCTCGCTCCTCGCCTCTAGCTCTACACCTGTTCTCACTGATTCATAAACAAGGAGGCTTCAACATTGTATTGTTGTACATTAATCAATAAACCTGATGATAACAGTATTGATGAGTGATCAGTCCACCTGTGCTCAGTGTTTCCTGCGTCCACTCTCTTCGCTCAGCAATCTTGGCTGTGATTGTCGGCTGATCTCTCCGCGCCTGCCTCGCTCTCCTCTTCAGCTCCTCCATGACTCATTACACCTGTTCTCACTGATTCATAAACAGAGAGAGCTTCAACATTGTATTGTTGTACATTAATCAAATAAACCTGATAACAGTATGATGAGTGATCAGTCCACCTGTGCGTCAGTGTTTCCAGCAGATCTTGGATTTGTTGGGATTGCTCGGCTGATCGCTCCAGCGCCGCCTCGCTCTCCTTCTTCAGCTCCTCCATGAGCTCCTTACACCTGTTCTCACTGATTCATAAACAGAGGAGGCTTCAACATTGTATTGTTGTACATTAATCAATAAACCTGATAACAGTATTGATGAGTGATCAGTCCACCTGTGCGTCAGTGTTTCCAGCAGATCTTGGATTTGTTGGGATTGCTCGGCTGATCGCTCCAGCGCCGCCTCGCTCTCCTTCTTCAGCTCCTCCATGAGCTCCTTACACCTGTTCTCACATTTCCTCTCCTCTCCTCTGCCTCCACGTTCAGATGCAAATCTGAATGGGAAAGACGTCAGATCCACAGACCGTCAGATCCACAGACCGTCAGATCCACAGACACTCAGATCCACAGACACTCACATCCATCCGTCAGGTCCACGAACCATTGGTTCACCCATCAACGCTCTCAGCAGGTCTGAAACAATACGTTGTTATATATATATATATATATTATATATAGCCATATTCCCAAATCACAATTTGTTCACAGATCTTAACAAGATGAACATCGTCTGCTCTGAACCCTCATCCAGAGTTAAATTAGCCAGTTTCCCATCGTGGGAATAATAAAGGATGATCTTATCTTATCTTAAAGCCATTAACAGGGAAACCTCAGAAACACGTGAGGGGGAGACGACAGAAGAACAATAGAGTTGATAGTTATAAGATAGACATGGTTTCATTAAAAGATGTGAACTCTGTGTTTGGTCTCAACCCTCATGACGAGGTTTCTCTCGCTTTTCTCTCTTCCTCCCGTCCAGTCGGCCTCGCAGATGGGACAATTCTGACCTCAGATTGGCCCGCTCCTCCATGAGCTCCTTACACCTGTTCTCACTGATTCATAAACAGAGGAGGCTTCAACATTGTATTGTTGTACATTAATCAATAAACCTGATAACAGTATTGATGAGTGATCAGTCCACCTGTGCGTCAGTGTTTCCAGCAGATCTTGGATTTGTTGTGATTGCTCGGCTGATCGCTCCAGCGCCGCCTCGCTCTCCTTCTTCAGCTCCTCCATGAGCTCCTTACACCTGTTCTCACATTTCCTCTCCTCTCCTCTGCCTCCACGTTCAGATGCAAATCTGAATGGAAAGACGTCAGATCCACAGACCGTCAGATCCACAGACACTCAGATCCACAGACACTCACATCCATCCGTCAGGTCCACGAACCATTGGTTCACCCATCAACGCTCTCAGCAGGTCTGAAACAAATACGTTGTTATATATATATATATATATATAGCCCATATTCCCAAATCACAATTTGTGTCACAGATCTTAACAAGAGTAGGGTTAGGGGAACTGTGCCTCCTATTAAGGTGGCGGGAGGTGCACGGTCCTTCCCCCAGGGGCTACACCTGGTCCCAGTTTCGCTGATGGGGACGACTTTTCGCCTCCCATTTGTACTTCTCCAATTATAGACACCAACTGACGAGTATTAATTAGGCTTTTCTCTCTGTTACACTAGCTGGGTGGGGTATATTTAAGGGCATTGTTGCCTTTCTCAGGGAAATATGGTTAGGTTTAGGCAAGGGGCCCTTTGGTTAGGTTTAGAGTTAAGGTTAGGATAGGAATGTGGGGACATGACAGAGTCTCAAATTAGAGCTATTTTCTGACTATAAGAGTCTTTTAGGAGCACCAGACTGTCCATGCAGGCACTGGCCAAATGCACGGGCCATACAAGGACCTGAGGTGCTCCCAAACTGATATTACAGATAAATCACAGACATACAGACAATAAACAGTTATTAAGCATTAATAGACAGAATGGTGTCCCAGCCAGTGAGAATAATGTCAACCATTCTGTCTATGTCCTGGTCGGTATCGTGCTTAAGTCTCTCCACTCGTCCGAGGGAGGGTCGTTGCTTAGTCTGGTAAGTATTAGGTCATTTTTGACTTGGGTCTGTTATAATCTGGAAGCCCGTCGCGACGTTTCGATATTAATGTATCTTCTTCAGGCGTGGGCTTGGTAAGTATTTCGAATTGAATTAAGTCATGTTAAAGTCCGTTACATTGTTAATGATCTCTGGTTGAGATTATGTCCTGCTCCTTCCATGGTTAGAGCATTGTGCCTGTGGTGCCTGGTTGAGCATCCTGCTTTTATATCCCATGTGGCTCCTCCCCCTCCTGGATTTCCTGGCATTGCTGCTTCTTATTGTACTCCAATTAAAGTTTGCAGACCAGCTAGCATGGCGTATTATGTGAGTCTGGTCCTGAAATACTCAGAATTCGTATTTTTGGGATTCGTGTCCTTTACGAAAGTCTTTTGAGTCTAGTTGGGTGAGGTAATGTTAGGGTATTATTGCCTTCTCTGAGGTCTTACTGCCATTTTTCAGGTCTTTCTTCCTATGCGTAAACTGAGAACACAGGGAGCGAGAACCTGGAGGAGGCACTGGCCGGTTAGGTTAGGGGAACTGAGCCCGCCCCCTATTAAAGGTGGCGGGAGGTGCACGGTCCTTCCCCCAGGGGGCTACACCTGGTCCCAGTTTCGCTGATGGGGACGACTTTTCGCCTCCCATTTGTACTTCTCCAATTATAGACACCAACTGACGAGTATTAATTAGGCTTTTCTCTCTGTTACACTAGCTGGGTGGGGTATATTTTAAGGGCATTGTTGCCTTTCTCAGGGAAATATGGTTAGGTTTAGGCAAGGGGCCCTTTGGTTAGGTTTAGAGTTAAGGTTAGGATAGGAATGTGGGGACATGACAGAGTCTCAAATTAGAGCTATTTTCTGACTATAAGAGTCTTTTAGGAGCACCAGACTGTCCATGCAGGCACTGGCCAAATGCACGGGCCATACAAGGACCTGAGGTGCTCCCAAACTGATATTACAGATAAATCACAGACATACAGACAATAAACAGTTATTAAGCATTATAGACAGAATGGTGTCCCAGCCAGTGAGAATAATGTCAACCATTCTGTCTATGTCCTGGGCGTATCGTGCTATCTCCACTGCGTGCTTTCAGTAAGTCTCTGTTTCTCCACTCTCCGGGGAGGGGTCGTTGCTGTAGTCTGGTATAGTTAGTAGGGTTGGGGTTAGGTTAGGGTTAGGTTTTGAAGAGGGTATCACGATGACTCCCCCCGCTTCGTCCGACGACTGGGCAGTTTTGGTCTGGAGGAGTCAAAGGCAAGGCACATTGGCCGACGTCCGGTCAACTGATGACTTTCTCCATTTTTTTGCATATCCCTGACGTTTATTAGTTTTTGTTACCGGGTTTGGCTTTTACTTTGATTGGTTTTGGTTTTGGTTTTTTTGTCAAAGTTCTGGTTTTGCTTGTTTTGCAAGATGTTGGATTAGCCTCGGGTTGTATTAGTAATCTTGTTATAGCATTTGCATGTGCCTAGCTGAGATAAGTATTCTGTTTGTTGGTTTGGTTATTACTCGTTGATCTTCTTTTGTGAATATTAGGGTTGTTCAGGTTTTTGGTAAGTTTGCTGGGTTGAGATGCTTTGTGTATTGGTCCGTTTTCTGGTTTTAGTATTTGTGTAAATTTGTTTGATTATTCTCTGAATATTGTTTGCCGTGTTGGTCCTTTAGTGTGGTTTGGAAGTTCTGGTTTGGAGTTTTGGTTATTAGTCCGTTCTGGTTTTTATTTTTTTGGTGATCCATTGATTATTCCCCATAACATCTTTGCCGGGTTTGGCCTTTAACTGTGATTTGTTTATTTTTGGTTTGTTTCTTCCAAATAAAACTGATTCTTGTTTCAATTTGATTTGCTCGGTTTTCATTTGGTTTGTCCTAAGTTGTTGGTTTTGGTTATTAGTTTCTCTTTTTTAGAATATTGGTGGTCGTTCTGGTTTTTGGTATTCCATTGTTTACTCTCCGTTTTTAAATAACACCTTTGCCGAATTGGCTTTTAACTGTGGTTTGGGTTATTTTTGAGTATCTTATTTAAGATCTAGCCTATCTTTATTTTGTTTTTTTCGAGTTGTTTGATTCTGGTTTAATTTTGGTTTGTTCGATTTCCATTTGGTTTTTTTCGGTGGTATTATGATTAGGAAGGTGAGGAAAGCAGAGTCAGGGAGAGTAAGCCTGTCCGGGCTAAGCCCTCCCCCGCCTGTTCGGGCTGTATACTCTGCCTCCCCCTACTCCCTCGTTTTGATGGAGGGAAGAGAGGTGAGGAAAGTGATTTAGTTCGACAAGTTTCCTTTCTGTTATAAGAACAGAGGGAAAGCTCGTGTTTTATAGGGGTATGCAAGTCGTTTTTACAAAGAGAGCCGATCTTCCGATGGCACGGGCTGGGTTAGGTTTTGAAGAGGTATCACGATGACTCCCCCCGCTTCGTCCGACGACTGGGCAGTTTGGTCTAGGGAGTCAAAGGCAATGCACTGGCCGACGCACGTCATCGTACTCTCCATTTTTTGCATATCCCCTTTGCCGGGTTGGCTTTTTAACTTTGATTGGTTCGTTTGTTTCAAGACTGATTCTGATTTCCATTTGGTTTGTGGTACGTTGCTGATTTTGAGATGTTTTGGTTATTAGTCCGTTTCTGGTTTTATATTTGGTAATCTTATTGATTATTCTCCATAACATCTTTTGCCGTGTTGGCCTTTAGCTGTAGTTTGGAAGTTTTTGCTGGTTTGAGATGCTTTGGTTATTAGTCCGTTCTGGTTTTATATTTTTGGTAATCTATTGATTATTTTCCATAACATCTTTGCCGGGTTTGGCCTTTAGCTGTTGTTTTGAAGGTTGCTGGTTTGAGATGCTTTGGTTATTGGTCCGTTTCTGGTTTTATATTTGGTAATCTTGTTGATTATTCTCCATAACATCTTTTGCCGTATTGGCCTTTAGCTGTAGTTTGGAAGTTGCTGGTTTGAGATGTTTTGTTTATTAGTCCGTTCTGGTTTTATTTTTTTGGTAATCAATTGATTATTCCCCATAACATCTTTGCCGGGTTTGGCCTTTAACTGTGGTTTGGATTTTTTAAATATATTTTCTTCAAGAACTAGTTTCACTTTAGTTGGTTTTCTCTAAAGGTTATTTGTTTCTGGTTTAATTTGATTTGTTCGATTTTCATTTGGTCCTTGGTAAGTTATTGCTTTGAGATGGTTTTAGTTTTGTTCTTGTTTTGTATATTTATTAGTTTGTTTGGTTAGAGGTTGGTTTGGTTTTTGGTATTTTTGGTAATATTGTATTGTTTTTTAGAATCTCTAATACTTTTGTTATTTGGCATGCCTTGGTTTTCTATTTTGATCTTGTCCTATATTGAGGTCTAATGGTTGTTCAGGTTTTTATTGTTGTTTGGATTTGTTTTTTGTAAAGTTGTTTGGACTATTTATTGAAGTCTAGTTTGTTTTCTATTTCTATTTTGGGTGACACATCATCAGTAGTGGACCTCGGGATCATCGAGTGTTTCGGCCATTGTCACTAGACACCCTCTCCCAAGGGAGGCCCCGCCAGGGTTGATCAAACCCCGGGGTGTGTCCCAGTAAGTTTGTATAATCTATTTCTAAAATTCTTTTTAAGGGCAGATTCAAAGTATTTTTATTTTTTGTTAAGATCTCCTATTTCAGGTTTTTAGAGTTTTGAGGTGAAAGTTGTTTAAGGTTTTTAGATTAAGTTGGTCCGGTTTAAGATTTGTGGTTTCAGGTTTACGTTTTTAATTTCTGGTGGGTTAGGTTTAGGTTTGGAGTCGATTGGTTAGGTTTTAGGGTTTTAAAATATTGGTTAGGGTTTTTAGATTTTAGTTTGGTTAGGGTTAGGATTCAAAGTTCAGGGTTAGGTTTTAGGATCCATGGCTTAAGGTAATTTTTTGAGTCCTAAGGGGTTAGGTTCAGGTTTAGAGTCGACTGGTTAGGGTTAGGGTTTAGAATATTGGTTAAGGTTTTTAGATTCTAGTTGGTTTAGGGTTAGGTTTAGAGTGGACTGGTTAGGTTTAGGTTTTAGAGTCGATTGGTTAGGGTTAGGGTTTTAAAGAACTGGTTAAGGTTTTTAGATTCCCAGGGTTAGGTTAGGGGAACTGAGCCCGCCCCCTATTAAAGGTGGCGGGAGGTGCACGGTCCTTCCCCCAGGGGGCTACACCTGGTCCCAGTTTCGCTGATGGGGACGACTTTTCGCCTCCCATTTGTACTTCTCCAATTATAGACACCAACTGACGAGTATTATTAGGCTTTTCTCTCGTTACACTAGCTGGGTGGGGTATATTTAAGGGCATTGTTGCCTTTCTCAGGGAAATATGGTTAGGTTTAGGCAAGGGGCCCTTTGGTTAGGTTTAGAGTTAAGGTTAGGATAGGAATGTGGGGACATGACAGAGTCTCAAATTAGAGCTATTTTCTGACTATAAGAGTCTTTAGGAGCACCAGACTGTCCATGCAGGCACTGGCCAAATGCACGGGCCATACAGGACCTGAGGTGCTCCCAAACTGATATTACAGATAAATCACAGACATACAGACAATAAACAGTTATTAAGCATTAATAGACAGAATGGTGTCCCAGCCAGTGAGAATAATGTCAACCATTCTGTCTATGTCCTGGTCGGTATCGTGCTTAAATTTCCCCCTCC
>VCHM03000585.1:5000-7500 GCA_006182925.3 Reinhardtius hippoglossoides
CACTGAGACCCAGGCAGATTTAATAGTGGGTCCCCCCCTGGGCTAGGCTGGTGCTGGTGCTGGTGCTGGAGGTGTCTGGGAGGGCTGCTTTGGCCCAGAGCCTGGCGGGGCTGGAGGCCCTGAAAGTGTGCAAGTGGAGGTGGTTCGCAGGGGTCCTAACTGGAGCTCACTTAATCAGGCAGCCAAAGTGGTCCGTGGGTCATGGAGCTCACTGAGACCCAGGCAGATTTAATAGTGGGTCCCCCCCTGGGCTAGGCTGGTGCTGGTGCTGGTGCTGGAGGTGTCTGGGAGGGCTGCTTTGGCCCAGAGCCTGGCGGGGCTGGAGGCCCTGAAAGTGTGCAAGTGGAGGTGGTTCGCAGGGTCCTAACTGGAGCTCACTTAATCAGGCAGCCAAAGTGGTCCGTGGGTCATGGAGCTCACTGAGACCCAGGCAGATTTAATAGTGGGTCCCCCCCTGGGCTAGGCTGGTGCTGGTGCTGGTGCTGGAGGTGTCTGGGAGGGCTGCTTTGGCCCAGAGCCTGGCGGGGCTGGAGGCCCTGAAAGTGTGCAAGTGGAGGTGGTTCGCAGGGGTCCTAACTGGAGCTCACTTAATCAGGCAGCCAAAGTGGTCCGTGGGTCATGGAGCTCACTGAGACCCAGGCAGATTTAATAGTGGGTCCCCCCCTGGGCTAGGCTGGTGCTGGTGCTGGTGCTGGAGGTGTCTGGGAGGGCTGCTTTGGCCCAGAGCCTGGCGGGGCTGGAGGCCCTGAAAGTGTGCAAGTGGAGGTGGTTCGCAGGGGTCCTAACTGGAGCTCACTTAATCAGGCAGCCAAAGTGGTCCGTGGGTCATGGAGCTCACTGAGACCCAGGCAGATTTAATAGTGGGTCCCCCCCTGGGCTAGGCTGGTGCTGGTGCTGGTGCTGGAGGTGTCTGGGAGGGCTGCTTTGGCCCAGAGCCTGGCGGGGCTGGAGGCCCTGAAGTGTGCAAGTGGAGGTGGTTCGCAGGGGTCCTAACTGGAGCTCACTTAATCAGGCAGCCAAAGTGGTCCGTGGGTCATGGAGCTCACTGAGACCCAGGCAGATTTAATAGTGGGTCCCCCCCTGGGCTAGGCTGGTGCTGGTGCTGGGTGCTGGGGTGTCTGGGAGGGCTGCTTTGGCCCAGAGCCTGGCGGGGCTGGAGGCCCTGAAAGTGTGCAAGTGGAGGTGGTTCGCAGGGGTCCTAACTGGAGCTCACTTAATCAGGCAGCGAAAGTGGTCCGTGGGTCATGGAGCAAATATAACGTTATTATTTTTATGATTAAATTCAATTTGACCTTTCTCCTGTAATGCCCCCATTTCCCCATTAGATGGTGGACTTTGACTGGGAGAGGAGTGACATTTGACTAAGTGTCAGATGAGTGAAATATGGAGGTGCTGCTCTGGTCCTTGAGCTCACCTCACTGACAACTCAGCTCGGCAGACAGGCAGCAGGCAGGCAGGCAGGCAGGCAGGCAGCGGCAGGTGCTGGAGGTGCAGGCAGGCAGGTGCTGGAGGTGCTGTCAGTCAGGCACAGAGATGCCACTCCAGCTGGCTCCAAATTGTAGCTGTTCTAATACTTGCCTCAATGTGATTTTAGTTGTTCTCAAATATCAACAGACACACACAGACACACACAGACACACACAGACACACACAGACACACACAGACACACACACACACACACACACACACACACACACACACACACACACACACACACACACACACACACACACACACACACACACACACACACACACACACACACACACACACTCACACTCACTCACTCGCACCTCTCACGCTGCTCTCCGTCCTCCAGCAGGGAGAAGAATATTACTCAGTGTGTGTTTCTGGCCCGTGTTTCAGCACCGTCCTCCACGGAGAGCAGGGAAATCAAAAATCATGAAAAAGGAATAAAATAATGCCCACACCCTGCCTAATGTCCCATTACACTCAGTGCAATGGGAGAGAAAAAAAAAAATATCAAAAAATCATGAAAACGGGTTAAAATAATGCCCCCCCCCTGCCCCCCCCCCTGCCTACGATTACAGAAACCTGGTTTTCGACCACACTCAGTGCAATGGAGAAAAAAAAAAATATCAAAAATCATGAAAACGGGTTAAAATAATGCCCCCCCCCCTGCCCCCCCCCCTGCCTACGATTGCAGAAACCTGGTTTTCGACCACACTCAGTGCAATGGGAGAAAAAAAAAAAATCCAAAAATCATGAAACGGGTTAAAATAATGCCCCCCCCCCTGCCCCCCCCCCTGCCTACGTTGCAGAAACCTGGTTTTCGACCACACTCAGTGCAATGGGAGAAAAAAAAAAAAATCCAAAATCATGAAACGGGTAAAATAATGCCCCCCCCCCTGCCCCCCCCCTGCCTAATGTCATGAAATATACCAACTGAATGTTGGAAACTGTCTAATTTCATGAAAAGGCCAATTTGATCAAAAACAGGGAAAAGAGAGGATCGAGAAAATAGTCATGCTCATCGTT
>VCHM03000586.1:0-11489 GCA_006182925.3 Reinhardtius hippoglossoides
AAATAAATAGACATGATTATAAGCTACTCATGAAGGAGGCTTGTTTCAAGTTTAATACAATATGGGTGTGAAGAAAACAACTTAAATGAGGAGTTTCTCACAGCTCCAGCAGCAGCCGATGCGACAGAAGAAGTGGAGGTGGTTGCAGACACAGGAGAGGGGGGAAGAGACAGAGGAGAGACAGTCTGAATATAGTGCCTGGGACTGTGGCCAGGTGACGGGGTCCTCCGTGCAGAGGCACTTGGCACAATGCCCGAGATAGCAGAGGACACAGAAGTGCCAGTTGTGGTCTAAATGAAGAATAGGACAGTTTACACGAAAATAAATAAAGTATTGTGTCATAATTAGGTATAACAACACAGATATTATAAGAGTAGACCATTTCATCATATCTGTAACAAATGAAAATGCTGCTATGTTTACTAAGATGTTGTCCTTATATTACCTTGATTCCATGCTTCCCAGCCAAAGTCAAGTTTGGCCGTAAATTGGCACCATGTGATCCACCGAACCGTGGTTTTGTTAACTGACGAGAAGAAAAAGTAACTTTATGTGTAGCCGTGTAAAATGTAAACATATGCAAAAATAAATATTAGCTTCAGTATATCCTCAATACTTACTGATGCCAAAGTCAAAATGGGCTTGCGTGGTGGTTGCCCAGGTGTTATGGAGGGGGATGTCATGATCTGAGGGTTATTTAAGTGTTTTATGTTTATTAATATCCCTGTTGGTTTGTCTAGCTACTTTAGTTGCTCCTGTGTTTCATGTTTTCACACTCCGGGTTCTGTTTCCTGTTTTATTTTGTAGTGTCTGGGTTCTTGTGTCTCGTCTCCAACTTTACTTCCTGTCCGTGATTGTCTGCACCAGTCCTCATGTGTCTCACCTGTGGCTAATTGCCCCTCCCTTCCCTGTGTGTATTTAAGCCTCTGTGCTTCTCCTTGTCCTCGTCGGATCGTTGTCTCTTGTCGTTTGTATTGGTGTTCTCATGCCTGTCCTCCTGTCCTAATCTCCTGTCCTGTCCTCCTGTCCTGATCTCCTGTGCTGTTCGTTTCTAGTGTCTCCTGAGCCTCTGCACCTCTGCATCCCCTGTGTAAGCTTCCTGTGTTCTCTCCCTTCGTGCTCCCAGTTGTTTTGTATTCTTGTGTCTTCTGAGCTGTTTTGTATTCCTGTGTCTTCTGAGCTCCCGTCCTGATTCCTGTTCCGGTCATTAAATCCCCTTTAAATTAAACTCTGCATCTGGGTCCATCTGCCTGACACACCGTGACAGAACGATCCGACCAAGAATATGGACCCAGCAGATATTAGTTTATTTTGGAGACAAGTTTTTTCTTTCGATGCCCTTGTACATAAACTTTGTTCACCGGGCAACCAGCACCAGACTGAGACACTTTCAGAGATCTCAGTACTTCAGGCATGGCTGAAGGACCGTCCGTGGGTGAGCCATTTTGTGCCACACCTTGTGGTGGTGCAGGACAGGCTGAAGGGATTCCTCAACCCTCCAGCTCCATCCGCAAACCCGTACGAGGGAAGAGGGGGCCCTCACAGCAGGAATCCCTCACCTCTACAGCCTGATCACAGGTACCAGCCTCCGGTCCCATCCGCAAACCCGTACGTCGGAAGCCGCCTGGCATTGGGAGGACCCCGCAGCCTTAGGGAGAAGGCTTCTGCTGGGGGTGGCAGACGTCAGCGAGGAGGCACTTACAGCAGGAACTCCTCACCTCCACTCCTGGCTGGGCCGCTGCCACCTCCAGTCCTGGCTGGGTCTCAGTCTCCTCCTGTCCAGCGCCGGAGGGTCCCGGCAGACACCGCTCCAGTTTTGGCGTCGGGGTTCCTGGCACTGATTCCTCCTATTCCTGTTCCACGCCGGAGGGTCCCGGTTGATGTCACTCCAGTTCCGGCATCGGGGGTCCTCGCGGCATCTACTCCAGTTCCTGTCCCGCGCCGGAGGGTTCCTGCTGACACCACTCCAGTTCCTGCGTCGGGGGTCCTCGCAGCGTCTATTCCAGTTCCTGTTCCGCGCCGGAGGGTCCCGGCTGATGCCACTCCTGTTCTGGCATCGGGGTTCTCGCGGCATCTACGCCAGTCCCAGTTCCGCGCCGGAGGGTCCCGGCTGACGCCACTCCAGTTTTGGCGTCGGGGGTCCTCGCAGCGTCTACTCCAGTTCCTGTCCCGCGCCGGAGGGTCCCGGCTGATGCCACTCCTGTTCTGGCATCGGGGGTTCTCGCGGCATCTACTCCAGTCCCTGTTCCGCGCCGGAGGGTCCCGGCTGACACCACTCTAGTTTTGGCGTCGGGGGTCCTCGCAGCGCCTACTCCAGTTCCTGTCCCACGCCGGAGGGTCCCTGCTGACGCCACTCCAGTTCCTGCGTCGGGGGTCCTCGCAGCGCCTACTCCAGTTCCTGTCCCACGCCGGAGGGTCCCTGCTGACGCCACTCCAGTTCCTGCGTCGGGGGTCTTCGCTGCGCCTACTCCAGTTCCTGTTCCGCGCCGGAGGGTTCCGGCTGACGCCACTCCAGTTTCCGGCGTCGGGGGTCTCGGCACGGACCATTCCCATTCCTGTTCCGCGCCCGGAGGGTCCCGGCTGACGCCACTCCAGTTCCTGCGTCGGGGGTCTTCGCTGCGCCTACTCCAGTTCCTGTTCCGCGCCGGAGGGTCCCGCCTGACGCCACTCCAGTTCCTGCGTCGGGGTCCTCGCAGCGTCTATTCCAGTTCCTGTTCCGCGCCGGAGGGTCCCGGCTGACGCCACTTCCTGTTTCAGTGTCGGGGGTCTTCGCTGCACCTACTCCAGTTCCTGTCCAGCGCCGGAGGGTTCCGGCTGACGTCACTCCAGTTCCGGCTGTTGGGGCTCCTCGCAGTGTCTATTCCAGTCCCAGCTCCTGTTCCGGCGTCGGGGGTCCCGGCTGACGTCGCTTACTGTTCCGGCGTCGGGGTCCCGGCAGAGGTCGCACCTGTTCCGGCGTCTGGGTCCCGTCAGCGGCTACTCCGGTTCCTGCCCCACGTTTGGGGCTGAGGTCTACGCCCCTTCGTTTTTTGGACAGCTGCAGAGCAGCTATCTCCGCCTAAGTCCCATGCTCAGTCCCTGACCGGCCTCCGGGCCGTCCACCTGAGCCCTTGTTCTCGGTTCCTGAGCAGCCACGGTGCCGTCCGCCTGAATCTTTGTTCCCTGTCCCTGATCGGCCTCCGGGCCGTCCGCCCGAGTCCCCGAGCCTTGTCCCTGATCGGCCTCCGGGCCGTCCGCCCGAGTCCCCGAGCCTTGTCCCTGATCGGCCTCCGGGCCGTCCGCCCGAGTCCCCGTGCCGTGCCCCTGACCGGCCTCCGCGCCGTCCGCCCGAGTCCCCGTGCCGTGCCCCTGACCGGCCTCCGCGCCGTCCGCCCGAGTCTCCGTGCCTTGCCCCTGACCGGCCTCCGCGCCGTCCGCCCGAGTCCCCGTGCCGTGCCCCTGACCGGCCTCCACCCGCCCACCTGATACTCGGTACTCTGTCCAGGATCGGCCACGGTGCCGCCCACCTGAGACTCTGTTTTCTGTCCAGGATTCCCTCCTCCGGATCCCCCCTCCTCCCTCCCGGCTCAGTTCATTATTTCGGTCCGTCTGGAATCCGGACCTTGAGGGGGGGTACTGTCATGATCTGAGGGTTATTTAAGTGTTTTATGTTTATTAATATATCCCTGTTGGTTTGTCTAGCTACTTTAGTTGCTCCTGTGTTTCATGTTTTCACACTCCGGGTTCTGTTTCCTGTTTTATTTTGTAGTGTCTGGGTTCTTGTGTCTCGTCTCCAACTTTACTTCCTGTCCGTGATTGTCTGCACCAGTCCTCATGTGTCTCACCTGTGGCTAATTGCCCCTCCCTTCCTGTGTGTATTTAAGCCTCTGTGCTTCTCCTTGTCCTCGTCGGATCGTTGTCTCTTGTCGTTTGTATTGGTGTTCTCATGCCTGTCCTCCTGTCCTAATCTCCTGTCCTGTCCTCCTGTCCTGATCTCCTGTGCTGTTCGTTTCTAGTGTCTCCTGAGCCTCTGCACCTCTGCATCCCCTGTGTAAGCTTCCTGTGTTCTCTCCCTTCGTGCTCCCAGTTGTTTTGTATTCTTGTGTCTTCTGAGCTGTTTTGTATTCCTGTGTCTTCTGAGCTCCCGTCCTGATTCCTGTTCCGGTCATTAAATCCCCTTTAAATTAAACTCTGCATCTGGGTCCATCTGCCTGACACACCGTGACAGGGGATGCAGATGAGGGTCCTGGTTGTGGTGTCACCGAAGAAGACACACAGACTGATGGCTACAGGTTCCAAGAAATGAAAATGAAATTCAATAATATGTAATACAACACCAAGACATTGTAATATTATGTAAGACCTCTGATACCTTCTTTTTATGGAAACCACAGTTACATGTCTGTGTCCCTCCAAACAGAGACCTTTGACCCCTGATCTGCATTGGGCATTTCTCAATCTGTAATAGTGATAGTGAATTGTAATATTATTACTTTGCTTTAAGTGCAGTGATTGTACACATATCACTTTCTCCAAGTCTACCTTCAGAAACAGATCGTGCCACTTTTTCTGGCGTGGTGCCGGCCGATTTCCTGCGTCAGCGGGCCAGACCCCTACAGCAGCAAACTTACGCAGACAGGACATCCACTCCTCATCACCCATAGCTCTGTGTCTTTTGTCTTTGGAAGCCATCTGACAATAATAGACACAATTCAGTTTATACAAGCATATACATGTGAGGAAGAAAAAAAAAGAATCAGCATACTTATCAGCATATTCTAACACATTTCAGCTCATTGTATAATATAGTAGAATTCCATAACTGCTTGTATTACAGTTTGGTTACATATACGTTTATACAACTTTATTATTACTTGATAGACATGCAAAAGTGAAACCTTGTGTTACATTATAAAATGTTATACTCTACTGTAAATTGAATGAGGGTACTACAGTAACATTAGGATTATTTCAAATCCAATAGGCAAAACCATATTCCCTCTTTCTATTTAAAATGTATAATAATGTACAGCATTATGAGGAAAAGCTGAAATTGGTGCTCATAAAGATTAGAATAACGTACAGCAGTATGAAAAGCGCCAAACTTGGCGCCCATACACATAATAATGTACAGTGATATGAAAAGCGCCAAGTGTGGCGCTCATAAAGCGGCAAACTTGGCGCCCATAAACATAATGTACAGTGATATTAAAAGCGCCAAGTGTGGCGCTCATAAAGCGGCAAACTTGGCGCACATAAACATAATAATGTACAGTGATATGAAAAGCGCCAAGTGTGGCGCTTTATGAGCGGCAAGTTTGGCGCTCATAAAGCGCCAAACTTGGCGCACATAAACATAATAATGTACAGCAGAAGAGCGCCGATTTGTTTAGTTCAAAAAGACGACCGGTATATGGAAAGTAAAAGGCAAAGTAACACAACAACAACGAATGAATGAACGGTGATTTTACAAACGTGAAGGTTAAACCCGGTGTCAGAGCCGTGTCTCGGTGTAATAAATTAGCTTACTAGCTAGCAGTCGGACTTAGTGAAATGACATTGGCGACATCTTACCTTTCCAGTACAAATCCTGAAAGTGACGGAGTTGAAGAGGTCACATTTACAGTAGAAATCCGGAGGGGGGAGGGTTCCTGTAGCTGCGGCGAAAGTTGAAGACGGGCCATGGTCATTGGCTGTCACTTTGACGCAACGTCACTTGAAAGATGGAGAACGGACCCACTGATTGGCTTTCCGGAAAGTTGGAGACGGTGCGACGTGATTCGCCGGCTCGACGAAAGATGGAGATAGAGCTTCCGGATTGGCTTTCCGGAAAGTTTGAGACGGTGCGACGTGATTCGCCGGCGCGCCGAAAGATGGAGATAGAGCTTCCGGATTGGCCGTCAAAAGATGGAAATACGGAAACGTGATTGGACGTGAGTAGACAGTCTGTCGCTCCCCGCGTACCGCTAACAGGCTTAACCTCTGCTGCGAATATGGGGTCCCTGGGTGGTTCGGGGACCGAACTGCACCTGTGTGGGTTTCAGGATCAACTGGCATCTGGCATCATCTTTGGACCTGTAACTGGCAGAACTTTGAAAACCGGGCTGAGCCACCAAGGGCCGCAGGGGAGAGCTCATCCAAAATGTCAGACCTCTAGCTGCTACGGGGCCCAGACAGTGGCCCTTTTCAGTGTCCATTCAGTACAGGCCCACTGTGCAGTCAGTAGCTGAGACAAAATTTAGAGGTCTTTATGGTACTTCTGGTTGAGGTAGAGCCACCAGACTTTTCATGCTCCTCCTGGGTGCCGACCTTAAGCACTGGAGCAAATATGGGGTCCCTGGGTGGTTCGGGGACCGAACTGCACCTGTGTGGGTTTCAGGATCAACTGGCCTCTGGCATCATCTTTGGACCTGTAACTGGCAGAACTTTGAAAACCGGGCTGAGCCACCAAGGGCCGCAGGGGAGGGCTCATCCAAAATGTCAGACCTCTAGCTGCTACGGGGCCCAGACAGTGGCCCTTTTCAGTGTCCATTCAGTACAGGCCCACTGTGCAGTCAGTAGCTGAGACAAAATTTAGAGGTCTTTTATGGTACTTCTGGTTGAGGTAGAGCCACCAGACTTTTCATGCTCCTCCTGGGTGCCGACCTTAAGCACTGGAGCAAATATGGGGTCCCTGGGTGGTTCGGGGACCGAACTGCACCTGTGTGGGTTTCAGGATCAACTGGCCTCTGGCATCATCTTTGGACCTGTAACTGGCAGAACTTTGAAAACCGGGCTGAGCCTCCAAGGGCCGCAGGGGAGAGCTCATCCAAAATTTAAGACCTCTAGCTGCTAAGGGGCCCGAACTGCACCAGCCCGGGCATCTCTTTTTATTGAGCAGATTTTAGGAAGAGGTGACGTGCGTTTGTACTTCTGGTTGAGCTAAAGCCACCAGATTTGCCATGCACCTCCTGGGTGCCGGGCTTAAGCTCTGCTGCGAATATGGGGTCCCTGGGTGGTTCGGGGACCGAACTGCACCTGTGTGGGTTTCAGGATCAACTGGCCTCTGGCATCATCTTCGGACCTGTAACTGGCAGAACTTTAAAACCGGGCTGAGCCACCAAGGGCCGCAGGGGAGAGCTCATCCAAAATTTCAGACCTCTAGCTGCTAAGGGGCCCAGACAGTGGCCCTTTTCAGTGTCCATTCAGTACAGGCCCACTGTGCAGTCAGCAGCTGAGACAAAGGTTAGAGGTGTTTTTTTACGTCTGGTTGAGCTAGAGCCACCAGATTTTTCAAGCACCTCCTGGGTGCCGACCTTAAGCTCTGGTGCAAATATGGGGTCCCTGGGTGGTTCGGGGACCGAACTGCACCTTTGTGGGTTTCAGGATCAACTGGCCTCTGGCATCATCTTTGGACCTGTAACTGGCAGAACTTTGAAAACCGGGCTGAGCCTCCAAGGGCCGCAGGGGAGAGCTCATCCAAAATTTCAGACCTCTAGCTGCTAAGGGGCCCGAACTGCACCGGCCCGGGCATCTCTTTTTATTGAGCAGATTTTAGGAAGAGGTGACGTGCGTTTGTACTTCTGGTTGAGCTAAAGCCACCAGATTTGCCATGCACCTCCTGGGTGCCGGGCTTAAGCTCTGCTGCGAATATGGGGTCCCTGGGTGGTTCGGGGACCGAACTGCACCTGTGTGGGTTTCAGGATCAACTGGCCTCTGGCATCATCTTCGGACCTGTAACTGGCAGAACTTTAAAACCGGGCTGAGCCACCAAGGGCCGCAGGGGAGAGCTCATCCAAAATTTCAGACCTCTAGCTGCTAAGGGGCCCAGACAGTGGCCCTTTTCAGTGTCCATTCAGTACAGGCCCACTGTGCAGTCAGCAGCTGAGACAAAGGTTAGAGGTGTTTTTTTTACGTCTGGTTGAGCTAGAGCCACCAGATTTTTCAAGCACCTCCTGGGTGCCGACCTTAAGCTCTGGTGCAAATATGGGGTCCCTGGGTGGTTCGGGGACCGAACTGCACCTTTGTGGGTTTCAGGATCAACTGGCCTCTGGCATCATCTTTGGACCTGTAACTGGCAGAACTTTGAAAACCGGGCTGAGCCTCCAAGGGCCGCAGGGGAGAGCTCATCCAAAATTTCAGACCTCTAGCTGCTAAGGGGCCCGAACTGCACCGGCCCGGGCATCTCTTTTTATTGAGCAGATTTTAGGAAGAGGTGACGTGCGTTTGTACTTCTGGTTGAGCTAGAGCCACCAGATTTTCCAGGCACCTCCTGGGTGCCGACCTTAAGCTCTGGTGCAAATATGGGGTCCCTGGGTGGTTCGGGGACCGAACTGCACCTGTGTGGGTTTCAGGATCAACTGGCCTCTGGCATCATCTTTGGACCTGTAACTGGCAGAACTTTAAAACCGGGCTGAGCCACCAAGGGCCGCAGGGGAGAGCTCATCCAAAATTTCAGACCTCTAGCTGCTAAGGGGCCCAGACAGTGGCCCTTTTCAGTGTCCATTCAGTACAGGCCCACTGTGCAGTCAGCAGCTGAGACAAAAGTTAGAGGTGTTTTTTTACTTCTGGTTGAGCTAGAGCCACCAGATTTTTCAAGCACCTCCTGGGTGCCGACCTTAAGCTCTGGTGCAAATATGGGGTCCCTGGGTGGTTCGGGGACCGAACTGCACCTGTGTGGGTTTCAGGATCAACTGGCCTCTGGCATCATCTTTGGACCTGTAACTGGCAGAACTTTGAAAACCGGGCTGAGCCACCAAGGGCCGCAGGGGAGAGCTAATCCAAAATGTAAGACCTCTAGCTGCTAAGGGGCCCAAACTGCACCGGCCCGAGCATCTCTTTTTATTGAGCAGATTTTAGGAAGAAGTTACGTGCGTTCTTACTTCTCGTTGAGCTAGAGCGATCAGATTTTTCAAGCACCTCCTGGGTGCCGACCTTAAGGTCTGGTGCAAATATGGGGTCCCTGGGTGGTTCGGGGACCAAACTGCACCTGTGTTGGTTTTAGGATCAACTGGCCTCTGGCATCATCTTTGGACCTGTATCTGGCAGAACTTTGAAAACCGGACTGAGCCACCAAGGGCTGCAGGGGAGAGCTCATCAAAAATTTCAGACCTCTAGCTGCTAAGGGGCCCAGACAGTGGCCCTTTTCAGTGTCCATTCAGTACAGGCCCACTGTGCAGTCAGCAGATGAGACAAAATTTAGAGGTCTTTATGGTACTTCTGGTTGAGGTAGAGCCACCAGACCTTTCATGCACCTACTGGGTGCCGACCTTAAGCTCTGGTGCAAATATGGGGTCCCTGGGTGGTTCGGGGACCGAACTGCACCTGTGTGGGTTTCAGGATCAACTGGCCTCTGGCATCATCTTTGGACCTGTAACTGGCAGAACATTGAAAACCGGGCTGAGCCACCAAGGGCCGCAGGGGAGAGCTAATCCAAAATGTAAGACCTCTAGCTGCTAAGGGGCCCAAACTGCACCGGCCCGAGCATCTCTTTTTATTGAGCAGATTTTAGAAGAAGTTACGTGCGTTCTTACTTCTCGTTGCTAGGCGTCAGATTATTCAAGCACCTCCTGGGTGCCGACCTTAAGGTCTGGTGCAATATGGGGGTCCCCGGGTGGTTCGGGGACCAAACTGCACCTGTTTGTTTTTAGGATCAACTGGCCTCTGGCATCATCTTTGGACCTGTATCTGGCAGAACTTTGAAAACCGGACTGAGCCACCAAGGGCTGCAGGGGAGAGCTCAATCAAAAATTTCAGACCTCTAGCTGCTAAGGGGCCCAGCAGTGGCCCTTTTCAGTTGTCCATTCAGTACAGGCCCACTGTGCATCAGCAGCTGAGACAAAAATTAGAGGTCTTTATGGTACTTCTGTTGAGGTAGAGCCACCGACTTTCATGCTCCTCCTGGGTGCCGACCTTAAGCACTGGAGCAAATATGGGGTCTCTGGGTGGTTCGGGGACCGAACTGCACCTTGTGGGTTTCAGGATCAACTGGCCTCTGGCATCATCTTTGGACCTGTAAACTGGCAAGAACTTTGAAAACCGGGCTGAGCCACCAAGGGCCGCAGGGAGAGCTCATCCAAATTTCAGACCTCTAGCTGCTAAGGGGCCCAGACAGTGGCCTTTTCAGTGTCCTTCATACAGGCCCACTGTGCAGTCAGCAGCTGAGACAAAGGTTAGAGGTGTTTTTTTTACTTCTGGTTGAGCTAGAGCCACCAATTTTTCAAGCACCTCCTGGGTGCCGACCTTAAGCTCTGGTGCAAATATGGGGTCCCTGGGTGGTTCGGCGACCGAACTGAACCTTTGTTGGGTTCAGGATCAACTGGCCTCTGCATCATCTTTGGACCTGTAACTGGCAGAACTTTGAAAACCACGCTGAGCCTCCAAGGGCCGCAGGGGAGAGCTCATCCAAAATTTAGACCTCTAGCTGCTAAGGGGCCCGAACTGCACCAGCCCCGGCATCTCTTTTTATTGAGCAGATTTTAGGAAGAGGTGACGTGCGTTTGTACTTCTGGTTGACTAAAAGCACCAGATTTGCCAGGCACCCCTGGGTGCCGGGCTTAAGCTCTGGTGCAAATATGGGGTCCCCTGGGCGGTTTCGGGGACCGAACTGCACCTGTGTGGGTTTCAGGATCAACTGGCCTCTGGCATCATCTTTTGACCTGTACAGGCAGAACTTTGAAAACCGGCTGAACCACCCCGGGCCGCAGGGAGACTCATCCAAATGTCAGACCTCTAGCTGCTAAGGGGCCACACAGTGGCCCTTATCAGTGTCCTATTCAGTACAGGCCACGTGCAGTCAGCAGCTGAGACAAATTTAGAGGTCTTTATGTACTTCTGGTTGAGGTAGAGCCCACCAATTTTTCAATGCCCTCCTTTGTGCCGGGATTACGCTCTGCTGCGAATATGGGGTCACTGGGTGGTTCGGGACCGAACTGCACCTGTTTGGGTTTCGGATCAACTGGCCCTGGCATCATCTTTGGACCTGTAACTGGCGAACTTTGAAAACCGGCTGAGCCACCAAGGGCCGCAGGGGAGAGCTCTCCAGAATTTCAGACCTCTAGCTGTTAAGGGCCCAGGCAGTGGCCTTTTCATTGTCCATTCAGTACAGGGGCCCCCTTTGCAATCAGCAGCTGAGACAAAAGTTGAGGTTTTTTTTTAGTTCTGGTTGACTAGAGCCACCAATTTTTCAAGCACCTCCTGGGTGCCGACCCTATTCTCTGGTGCAAATATGGGTCCCTGGTGGTTTGGGGACCGAACTGCACCTGTGTGGGTTTCAGGATCAACTGGCCTCTGGCATCATCTTTGGACCTGTAACTGGCAGAACTTTGAAAATAGGGCTGAGCACCAGGGCCGCAGGAGAGCTCATCCAAAATGTCAGACCTCTAGTGCTAAAGGGGCCCGACATGGCCCCTTTTCAGTGTCCTTCAGTACAGGCCCACTGTGCAGTCACAGCTGAGACAAAATTTAGAGGTCTTTATGGTCTTCTGGTTAAGGTAGAGCCACCAGATTTTTCATGCACCTTTGGGTGCCGG
>VCHM03000587.1:0-11474 GCA_006182925.3 Reinhardtius hippoglossoides
TTTTTTTTTTTTTCTTAAAGTCCTGGTTTCAGGGCACAAATTTTTGTTCCACAAAGTTAAACACTTAATCACTTTGATTTAAAATCGGTTTTGTCTTGACAAAAAAAGATAAAATTTTTGGGTTTTTAAAAATGGGACGTTTTCTTTTCGCAAAATCCCCGAGGGGGGGCTTTTTTTTTTTTTGACCCACGGGGGCGTGCAGTAAACGCAGCCATCCCAGTCAAAGCCTTTATTTAGTTTGAGTCAAAAACATGGATTTTTTCCCCTCTGTGAAAAAAAGTTTTGGTAAGAAAAGAAAAACACCCCCGAAAAAAAATTTTTGGGTTTTTCTATTGTCTTGCTTAATGCTCAATAAACATCCTTCCCCCGTTTTCATGGAATCGACCTGGGGTTTTTTTCCTTTGGGCAAAAAAACGGGTGGAAACATCCCCCCCCTTGGTGCAGGTTAGAAGAAAGCCCCCAGTTTGAAAAATGGAAAAACCAAAAGAAAAAAAAATTTGGGGACATTACAGTTTTGAAAAGGGGGAAGAGAGCAGAGCTCTTTAAGTCTCTGGGGGGAAATTTAAAAAAACTTTTTTCCCAAATTTAAAAAAAAACCCCCCGGGGACGTTTTAAAAAACCAACCCATTAAAAGGGAAAAGGGTTTTTTGGTGATCGTAATGAAATTTTCCCATCTGAAAAAACCAATTTATTTTTGTTTTTTTATCAGGTTTAATCTTTCCCCCAAAAAAACCTTTTTTTAAATGTGGGGTTGGGGGTGTTTTTTGGTGTGTGCGTGTGTGGGGGGGTTTGGGGTTTGTGTGTGGGGAAATCCAGGGCCCTTTTTGTTTTTTCAAGAGAAACAAAAAAAATTTTTAAAACATCTTTTTTGAAGCTGAACGGGCCCGGGACTCGTTCACAAAACAGGAACTTTTGTTTCACATACGAACCCCCCAGAACACGCAGGAAAAACCCCGGGAAAACGTTCAGGGAAAAACCCCCAAAAAAACCCCCCGAAACAGGGGGAAACCCCTGGTTGAATAAAAAGCCAAGGGGGCGGGGGTAAAAAGGGGGTTTGGGGGGGTTTAAAAAGGAAAAAAAAAAAAAAACGGGAAAAAAAAATTTTGAAAAAAGAAACTGGGCCCCCTTTTGGGTTTTTCAGTGTGGGTTTTTTTTTTTTGGGAACAACATGAATGTAAAAAAAAACAGAACCAAAAAACGGCCCAAGAGCGCTGTCTTCCCGGAAGCACAAAAAAACGATGGGAACATCAGCAGAAAATTTTGGGGCCAAAAGGATTTTCCCCGTTCAAGGAAAAAGGGGGAAATTTCTAAAGTTTGTGGCGAGGTTTTGTGAGTGTGTGCTTTTTTTCTTGGTTTGTGTAAGGGTGTTTGGGGTAAGGTTAAGTGGTTTTTGGGAATGAGGCGCATTAAAAGTTTTTTCTTCTCGGGTTTTGGGGCCAAATGGTTTTTTTAGGCGCTAAAAAAACCCTTGTCTCTTCCCCCCAGGGTTGTTTTAGTCACAGACCCTGTGTTTTTTTTGTCCAAACAGGAGTGAAAAAATTTTTTTGTGACGTAAATCTGTTTTGAATCAAGTTTTGAAAAAAGATGTGAAAAAATTCCACTTCCCCCAGAAATGAAGACAAAAAATTTGAATACAAACGCTGCCTCTTGTGGTAGAACATAAATTTGCAGTCAGTCGTGATCGTGGTGCTGATGATGATAAATTCGCTCACCAATCAGAAGGCCAGTCCCAGCTGTCATCACGAGCGTTCAGCTGTCTTTAGATGATCCTGTCATGATTGCAGATGAAATCGCCTTGTGTTGGTCGAGTGAGATAGGCGGGACTTAAAAGCCAGCCGTCTACTCGACAAAGGAAAACGATAACGCAGGAATACGCGGCCACAAATGACTCATGACCAACGCAAAATATAAAGATGGCGCGTTTGTATTTGAGATAATTGGTCCTTTTTATTAGACCAGAGGAAGTGGAGAGTGTCTCCAGCGTTATTACATCTGTATCTCTGTCGGCATCATTTCCACGTATGTGACGAAAGGGAGGATAATTAGCGGCCGACAGTGGAGTTGTGATCGTTCTATCTGGTTTAGAGTCCACCAGAGTACACCAGAGTACACCGAGAGACACGTGTACTCCAGGAGTGACTGAGTGAAGATCTGGAGGTTTTCTGTTTGGTTCAGTTAGAAATTAGTTGTATGTTTGGTGTCTTGTCTTAATAAATGCGGCGGTGATTGGTCGTCGTTGTGGCCGCAGCGTGAATACGGACCCGTTGTCGGACTGTAGTAGCCCTTTGGATTCAGCTTCAACTTCACGAGCACCAGCGCCAGCGTGCCGTGAGCCCCACGAACGCTGAGCCAAACCACACAGAGACGTTTGCATAGACATCATTCAAATTCACACTAGGCAAATAGACGGAGGACACGTGGACGGACGGACAGAGTCACAAGAAAGAGGTGAGTTGGGAAGAGGACGGATGAGTGATCGGTTATCGAGGTTTATAAAATAAGTACGTTTGTTTAATATTGAACATTTTTTCTCTGCATGATTTTGACCAACGACGAAACAAAGACGAGTGAAAGTGTTGAACACACGGATTCGTTGCTGCCATAGTGAAGCTATCAGCGGCCTGATCGACTGTCAGTAACCCAACAGAGCCTGTCCTGTGTGGGTGTGTGTGTGTGTGTGTGTGTGTGGTGTGTGGGTGTGTGTGTGTGTGTTGTGTCTGTGTGTGTCTGTGTGGCTAGTGAGCAAGCAACATGCAGCATTATTCTTTCAGTAAAAGTCTGAGCAATCAGGCGATAAAAACAAAAACGTAAACAGCTGTCACTGTGAAACTATAAACGCTTTTCTAGATCGTCTTCATCTCGGACGAAGACTCGGCCACAGAACTACACACGTAGCTGAACACGTTTGATTCCCATCGGTCACAGGAAACAGCAGCGGGGAAACATGTCACAGATCAGTCATGACCAGTCACGTGATCACGCCACACGCTCGTTCAATGTGGACGCGAGGTGGGTGGGTGAGTATTCGTTGCTGAACTGATCATGGACCTCCTTGTGTTTCGTTCACTTGTTTCAAATTTTCGGTAGAGAAGAAAAGCTCAAATGCTTTCAAACGGCACCAGCCAATCAAATCACGTGTACTGCAAAACAGGCCCCGCCTTAATTCAAGATGGCCGACATACGCTCCATATAGTGGAGCAACGCTTCGCGATAGCCATCTGGTGGCTGGTACAGATTAATCAAAGATCATTTCCAGCTCGTCTTTCTCTTGATGTTTGTTCAAGTGTTTCTGTCAGTTTGGTTTGAATCAGTTATTTGATGATATGCAAAAACAGGCTTGAGACGTCCTTGATGAAACAGCTGACTCTGATTGGTCGAGGAGCATGTATGGGCGGGACTCATCTGGACATCTGGGTGAGTACGCGATGGAGTCCGAGTGACCATCGAGGTTTCTACACGAGGTCTATTGCAGGACTCATACATTATGCTAAACGTTGCTATAAACAGGATAGGAAGTACAAAAAAGCTATTCAATCAAAAAATGTGACTGATGGAACTTTCTGCCAGGAAAAAAAACGTGACAGTTTTAATTTTCACGAGCTGTGGAAGAATCTGACGAGGTCATCGTAGATCATGCATGACGAGCCATCGTCACTTCTCCTGCCAGACAGGAAGTGGATCTACCTGATTCTAGTTAGCGGCTGAATTGAAGGTCGCGACGACGAGGTCCCCTCAGAAAGTGTTGTGTGTGTTGAAAACGTCCAGTTTGAGCTCACAAGTGAAAACACAACTATTTATCTAACAAAACATCTGGTTATTAGCACAATGATACAGGTTATTATTCTTGTTCACACAATAAAAAAAAAACAAGTACAGTTGTACAGTATTTTACCTGCAGCCATGTTGGAAAAAGTTTGTTCTAAAACTGTAAATGTAATACTCCTTAATAAGTTAAAAAATAATTTTTAAAACAACAAATTTGAAATGAAGAAGAACTGAGAATGAAAACAAAAACAGGACTGTTAACACAGAAAGAGAACTTGTTAAAATCTGTCGTATGTTTTAAAAATCTTTACAACAACTAAAAAAGAAATCAAAAAGAGACAGGAAGCAGACAGGACAGTAGTTTTATACCAAGTCGACATCATTGTATTACAAAAGCCCAGTCGTTCAGCTCAGTGTTAGGACCAGGATATAAAATTCTTCTGAGGGAATATTCATATTAGTCAATACATTGTGCGTACACAGGAGAAATAAAGGAAGCGAGGAGCTGAAAGTATGTATGGCTTTAGAGGCTTCGTGGCCAAATCCCCTCAAATCTGGAAATCTCACCTCGTCCAGGCGATCGCTCCGACGAGGGCAGCGACACAGAACGGGACCGAGGTCAGTGAGACGGGGGGGAAAGGGGATTTTGGAAAACTTGGAGTGAAGGAGATGATGAAAACTGTGATTTACGAAAACAGAGTGTGTCTCTGAAATGAAATAAACAACATCACTGATCACCTGAATATTAAAACACTAAAGTCAAAACACATTTGAATATAAATGAAAGGTTTCAGAAAGAAATGTGTTCTGCCTCTAATGCTCAGCGACTCTCTTCAGCTCCTGCTCTTCAAGACCCCCCCGATAGTCTGCTTGATTGGTCAGTCCGATTTTCCCACGTGTGTGCATTACAATGGTTGAACAAGAAAAACAGTAAATGTCTCACATTCCGTCTCTTTGTTTTTAAAAGCCTTATCTGAAGCTCGGAGGTGTTGGTAGTTTCAGAGGAGTCAGAGTCAGTTCCTCTTTAGAACCAGAGGTTCATGAGGCCGATATATGAGAGTTTAAAAAGAAAAATGTGATAACGATTGATTGTTTTGGACAAGATTTGAACTGTCGGGTCATTTTACAGTCAAAAACAAACCTGAATGGTTCTCGCTTAAATCTGTGGTTTTTCCACAGTTCCTAGTTCAGTAGTTTGCTCACAATAAAAGGCTTCACCAGGAAACCCAGAGGGAGGTTATTGTGAAAGGATGGATCTCTGGGAAGAGGAGCTGCTCTTTCAAAAAACAAACCAACCACTGTAAACTTCTGAGCTGTTCGGTTCTCGAATCAGGCTCTGAGCTGGAAAACATCATCAGTCGGTTTAAACAGCCTCACTCCTGCACCCCACACACACACTGGACTTATCAGAGACCAAACGTCTTCCAGTTGATCCACTTCGATAGAGACACAAACACAAATGGAAACAAAGGGGACAAAGACAGAAAAGTGATGGAGAGAGAGAGGAGTGAGAAAGTGCACCAGAGAGTGATGAAGGAAGAAACACAAGTGAATGAAAACTGCCCTCAGTCTGAGACCAGCTACCGCAGTGACGTTTCTCTCCTCTTAAGTACGAGGCAAACTTCTGTCTCTCCGGCTTCTTCTCCCGTTGGCTGAGGAGGAGATCTTCGCCGTGTAGGACGGCCAGGGCCGCCCCGCATGAGCCTGAACGGGACGGCTGCAGACGACTGCCGTCGCATTGAGCATGGTGGTAACAAGGGGACCCCGATGGCGCCGCCGACGCCGATTGCGGCAGGGGGGCGGGAGAGGGCAAGGTAGGGGATGGACTTCACATCCAGGAGCCCTGGAGAGGGGGACAAAAGGCGTAGGGAGACCCCAGGAGGGGAGCGTGGGTGGGGGCCATCGCGGCGCCCATCGCTGCCAGGGGGGAGGAGGAGGGAGGAGAGGCAGGGGGGGGGGCTGGGTGAATTGAGCTATGGTCAGTCACGGGAGACGGCATGGAGGAGGACGGGGCGGTTGGATTTGGCGGTCTCTAAACTGAGGAGGGAGGGACGAGGGGAGGGCGGAAGGGGAGGGGAGGAAGGGCAGGGGGAAGGGGAGGAAGGAAGGAAGGGGAAGGTGGATGGAAGGAAGGAAGGGACGGAGGGTGGAGGTTGAGGGAGGAGGGAGGGAGGGAGGGAGGGAGGAGGGGAGAGCGGGTACGGGGGAGGGTGTTGGATGGAGAAAGGTTAGAGGGGTTAACCCCAAAAGACAGGTTAAAAAATCAAAAAAAACTACACATAGAGAAACACAAAGAGGATTTAAATCAAAATGAAAGAACGTGTGAAATCATAAAAACCAAGTTTTACTGGAGGTTTAGGGGTTGCAAAGATTATTTGGGGGGGGCGTAGGATGGGGGGGTGTGGTAAGTCGGGTGATGCTCGGGAGGTAGGGGCTGCGGGAGGAGGGGACACAAACCATAGTACAGACGTTAGGATGGAAGTTTGTCAGGAGATGAAGATGATGGTGAAGGATTGAAGATGATGAAGAAGAAGAAGCAGAAAGAAACGATCTTCATACGTCACAGTCGGTGATACATATAGAAAATAAATATTAAATACATAATTTCACATACAAATGAATCAGCTGTCAGATAAATTCAGGAAGAACCTAAAGTAGAAGTGAAATAAAAAACACTGGAGTATTCACATGATGCATGTTCGTATGGGTCAGCAAAAAGGACTGAAGCTCCGACAGGAAGTCGCCTCCGTGCTACGTGTGTGTGTGCGTTGTGTGTGTGGGTGTGGGCGTGTGTGCAGTGTGTGCGTGTGTTTGTGTGTGTGTGTGTGTTTTGTGGTGTCAGAAGAACTCGTGTTGTGTTCTTTCAGGACGTCTGCAGCAGTAAACAAGTTCAATTTCAGACTTTTAAGAACATTTGGCTTTTTATCACAATCAGCAGAAATGTCATCTGGACTGAACCAAGGAGAAGAAGTTTCACAGTTGTGTTTTGTTGGTGAAACAAACGACTGTGAACACTGGACAGAAGAGTCTTGAACCCAGAGGCGGATCGTGGTCGGACGATGGTTTGGATCCAACACTGAGCGAGGAGAACAAGAAGCTAAACGTGTGTGAGACAGAAACAATCGAACTCGTGACGATCTTCTCACCATCAGGTCGGTTTGTTCTGCAGCAGCCTGCGGAGTTTAAATTCCGCTGCCGCCGCAAACCGGTTTGTAAACTCACCATGAAGTGATCAGGTACTGGGCCAGGTTGATGGCGATGGGCGTGCCGGGTGATGGTGACGTGACGATCACTGGTGCTGTCCAGCGACTGCCGATCTTATCTGAGCTCCAGAAACCTGCCGGATCTCGTTAATCTTGGTGCCCTGACGACCGATGATGGAGCCAATCAGCTGCGAGGAGGCGGAGACACAGAAGAAGACGGTTAAGGTGAAAACCCAGTTTCGTGAGTCTCACCAGTTGTCAAGTGTTTGACTTGTGTGTGGTGTGGTTTTTTTTTTTTGTGGGTGTGTCTGTGTGTGTGGTGTGTGTGGTGTTGTGTGTGTGTGTGTGTGTGTGGTGTGTTGTGGTGGTGTGTGTGATGTTGGTGTGTGTGTGTGGTTGTGTGTGTGGTGTGTTGGGGTCTGTGTGTTGTGTGTTTGTGTGTGTGTGTGTGTTGTCTTTTGGTGTGTGTGTGTGTGTGTTTGTTGTGTGTCTGTGTGTGTGGGTGTGTGTGTGTGTCTGTGTGTGTGTGGTGTGTCTGTGTCGTGTGTGTGTGTCTGGTTGTTAAAACACATTCAAACACAGCGAACCTCTGTGACTGTATCCCCCCCCCCCCTGTGTGTTGGTGTGTGTGTGTGTCTGTGTGTGTGTGTGTGTGTGTGTGCTGTTGTGTGTGTGTTGTGTGTGTGTGTCTGTGTGGTGTGTGTTGTGTGTTGTGTGTGTTGTGTGGTGTGTGTGTGTGTGTGTCTGTGTGTGTGTGTGTCTGTGGTGTGTGTGATGTGTGTGTGTCTGTGTGTGTGTGTCTGTGATGTGTATCCTTGTGTGTGTGTGTGCTGTGTGTGTCTGTGTGTGTGTGTGTGTGTGTGTGTTGTGTGTGTGTCTGTGTGTGTGTCTGTGTGTGTGTTCTGTGTGTGTGTGCCCCTTTTTTTTTTTTTTTTGTGTGTTGTTGTGTGTCTGTGTGTGTGTGTGTGTGTGTCTGTGTGTGTATAAACACATTCAAACCACAGACGAACCCTCTGGGACCTTGATGCTTCCTTTACAGCTGAGAGGTGACAGCCCCCCCACAGAGCTGTTGATTATCTGGTCAGTTTCCTGTGAGGTCGTGACGTGGCGTTCCTCCTTCTTAGTAACGAGCCGGTAAACGTGAACTAAACGTGGAGGTGTGAGTTTCTGAGGAGGAACCGTCCGAAAGGTGCAGTGGGATGAAGAATGGATGAAGAGGAGGATTCAGCCATTGACACTAAAACTGTGCTGAAGGTTTCATTTGCTGCTGCGATTAAATCACAATATTCTACTGTTTATTGTTGATTGTGAACATTTTCAGACATGAACTCCAGAAAATGTCTAGAAAAGACAATCTGCTGGTTTTCTCTAAACTGTCGTGATGTCGAGTCGACGCTCGTGTTCCTGCTGCCGCTGCCGGGAGGCGGTTAACCGCGAGGAAGTGATTAGCGTGAGCAGACAGAGGTCGTCTGCTTCCTGTCAGAGAGCGGAGGTTAGTTCTCTGAAACTTCACTGTGTTGTTCTTCTGTTCATTAAACTTAAAGATCTGCTGTTAGAATAAAACCAGAGTTTACAGCAGATTTATCTTCCGTTAATGACTAAATACATGTTTGTATGAACCTCGATCTGAATTCTGCAGGTTTTTATAAAGATCAGTTCGACACTTGAGTGATTAGAAAAGAGCCGAGGAGCAGAACCACTTGCTGACCAGCGGAGTGATGCACCTCAATGCAGGGGCGCTGCTAAGGGGGGGGGGGGGGGGGGGGGCCCTGACTCAGTGAAGGTTTGCCTCAGTAGAGTGTTATAGGTGCAGCACACAGGTCTGAACTGAACCGATGTCTGTTGTCGTCTGATTTCTGAGTTGAAAACCTTATTTTGTACAGAACACAGTAATAGTCGATAATACTTTTAAAAGCACGTTCTAGAAAACGAATGAGTTTAGATTCATCTGATTGTGCTGATGAAAAAGCAGTAATGACTGAGGATCTGATTAATAATTAGATAATGTCGTGTTCTTTTATCCCGAAATATGAGAAGATATTGGTTCAACAAGTATTTATTCAGAAGCAATGAAAAAGGTACAGCATAACTATGTGCACATAGCTATGGGCACTCAATACACAGCCTCGGCCCTCTAATAGCACGGGGTAGTCAAGAGTCGCCCCGAACGGACGGCGGGTGCAATAATTATAATAGTAGGTCAAACTTCATTGGTCAATGGCGAGGGGGAGTCACGTGGTTAGTAGCACAGGCATGGTCCCAGCCTCTTGGCACTGGAATCCACCAATGATGAGGAGCCGCTCCCAGGTTCGCCCCCCCTCTGACAGTAGCTGGGAAAATCTTCACATTTCTGACAGTTTGGTTTGGTGTTTTAAAACAAGCCTGTCCTTCAGACCCTAGTGGCTGCTGCTTGAATTCTTTCTAAGGGTACGTCACAGCTTTTTAAGAAAACAGGGCCTTCATGTATATGTGATGTTTGAATAAAGCTAATGGTGTTTAGGCTGTAATATAGTAAGTTAGGAATGAGAACAGGTTAAAGTACAGTGTATTGTATGCCACAGATGCACAGTCTTCTCAAGCAGGCATCATCAGACAGGTGCAAGGCTGAACTGCGATGTGACGCACACACACACACACACACTAACCAACTTCAAGATTAAAACCAGCCAGCAACGGCTACTATCACATTCTCCCACATATTCAGCCCAAACTGCCCCCCCCCCCCACACCTGTCTAACATACTGCATTTGTTTAGAGTTCAGTTTCATTGCCATCTTCACAGACACACACACATTAATTCCTTCTGCTAAGGTACAAACATGGTGCGCGTAAAATCGATCCTTTTCGGGGCTATAGTGTCTAATTATATTATTAAAATCCTAACAAATATAATCATTTAGTTATATTGAGATGCATTGACGTGGTGCATGCGAATGGTCGACTGCTAACTCGTTACTGAATCGTGAGGCAAGTGAAGATGCACATTTCTACTGCACCCCCACCTACACCTGACACCTGCACCCATTGGACGGTACCAGCTGTCAATCACACTGTGGTACCCCCCCCTCGGTGCTTTATGGTCTGTTTGACTCTAAATGATCATAATTCACTAAATGAACATCAGCTGTTTGAAGAAGACTTGAAACTAGAGACTGAGACAAACTCCTGAATGTTTCCTGACGTTATGAAGTCAGAATGTATTTGTTCTCATATTCTCAGTGTTTGTTTAAAATGTGTCTGCACAGCAACATGAACTTCACCACGGTGCGATGGCTGATCTCAGTTTACACATCAGGTGCTTTTTCAGGTGCTGTCTGAAAGTCTTGTCTCGTAGCCCATAAACCATCGGACTGATAAATCTGGGTAACACCTGAATGATGATATAAGAAACAAAGAACACGTGTACAACATGTTTGGGGAACAAGTTCAACAGGGCATTCCTTATAACGTGGGCTAAATAGGTGAGCATGCACAGCAGCAGCTGAAAGCCCTGGAGCAGGATGGTTTGACTTGCCTTCTTTGCATCTCCATCCCCTGATTTACTCCCTTTAGCAGCTTTAGCAGCAAGGAAGATCTTGAAGTACGCGTAGAGGAGCGTGACCCAAACACCAATCAGGTAGATGATGTAGGAAACCTCCCTCTTCTTTACACTGACAGGGTGTCGGAACAGGTTGTTCCTCTCACAAAAAATAGTAGAATGAAATACCTGTAGAGGCTGCGTTGCCAGAACGATAAACACATCTGACAGAGCAGAAACTATGTTCATGGCCCAAATCCAACCTATGAGAATGTATGTTCTTCTGATGGTGCAGAGCTCCGCGTGTCGCAGTGGTAGACAGACGGCGATGTAGCACTCCACCGCCATGGCAGCTAAATTCAATGGCGTGTTGAGGGTGGTGAAGATGGCAAGGGAGACGAGGAGGCAACAGAGCGTCGCTTGGATCTTGTAGAAGACGTAACTAAAGGAAAACAGGCTGATTGTTGCAGTGAGCTGGATCATATCGTTCAACACCAGGTGGATGAATACGATGTAACGAGGATTCAGGTACAACATCTGGAAGAGAGGAGAAGAAACAGAAGTCACTGAAACTCTCCTGTTAGTTTCTCTTTCTACCTGAAATCCCTGATCAGATCAATGATCATGATGATGATAATAAAAGACATTAAGAAGGATTCTGACCTGGTGTTTCCTGAAGGTGTGAATCAGTGTGCAGTTGATGTAGTTGATGGTCAGACCAAGAGCCAGAAGGAACACATTCTTGGCCACAACTGTGCCCTGAGAGTCTCGATAACTCGTCACATTCAAGTTGTAAGAGGAGGAATTCATGGTGACGATGTGAGGATCCTGCAACTCTCTGTGACAGGGAAACATGGAACATATTTTCAGGTCGTGTTCAGATTGGTCCTGTAAATTCAAGCGTTAACACGTTCTTCTTTGGACCAGAAACCAAAGGAATACCTCTGATCAGCTGTTCAAGTTATCATGCACAGACCTCGAGTTTCAAT
>VCHM03000588.1:0-11469 GCA_006182925.3 Reinhardtius hippoglossoides
GTTTTTTCACTCTAAAAATTTTTAAAGTTCTCAATGGTTTATTATTTATTCACGGCTGTATTAATAACTCGACATCCTTTCGTAAACCAATATATCTGTATGTCTCTCTGTTTGCACTCGCACATGTCACTCCCAGTGAGGAAAACAGATGTTATTCTGATTATTACCAGCCCTTAGGGGTAGATGTTCACACTCTTGATACCAAGCATATTTGCATTCTCTAGTAAATGCAACCATTTCTTCTCTTTATCCTCTTAAAACAAAATTCGAACTATCTCTCCATCTATCAAAATTATCATTATCCAGTATTTAAAGTCCAAAATATCAAATTAAACTTAATCTGTTCCCAAATTAAAACCCTACCAAAGCTTTGTAAATTTAATGAAAACCAAATGAAACAAAAGATTTTTAGAACTACAAACATATCCAATCTAGCTGAATCAAAAAAACAATTTACTTCCTAATATGTCTGCACATTTCGCTTTCCCCAAACAAACACCAAATTGTCTTTTTTAGCTTAAACTAAACCCCATTAAAGAAATGGTTTTAAAACTTTATAACTTTGTCCCTGCGTCTCCTAAGAGGCTGTTAATCACAGAGGTGGGGGCCTGAAGTCTCTCCCTCATGTCGCTTCACTCATGAAGATTTACACTCCCCCCTTGCTCCCCCCTTTCTGAATTCTTGCACAGGGAGCGAGCCTGTCACACACACACATCAGTACGGCACATGGGGAAGGTGGGGGCGAGTGGAGGGAGGGAAAGGGAGACAAAACATAATTCATTACGTCCTCTAGAAGAGGCTCATTGTTTTATTTAATACAGAAAGCAAAATATCTTTCCTTATAAGTTATCAAGTTTATTCTATTCAATCATCATTACGTCCTCTGGAAGAGGCTCATTGTTTTATTTTTATTTTTTATTAACCTAACCCACATGTACCACCCCTGTTGAAACACAGTAGTGACCACGCTTCACACACACACACACACAGGATACTGCTGGGAGATGTCTCCCTGTTCATGAACGCACACACATTTTCTCAAGGCACAATGAAAAACACTGCAAATTCAACTCAAAAACGCAAACAGCACTCTTCTTAAATTCCCAAAAACAAATCATCATACCACACCATTTATATAGCATGCTTTTCGCCGCGCACTTTTCTCTTTTATTCTCTTAAATTTATGCTACCTATGAGACGTAGATATCCGATGAGAGGCTGCTTCAGAAAACGGGTTGGGTCAACAATGTTCAGATTTTGGGAACTGTCAATCGAATTTATAATTCTACAATCTCCAGTTTATTAGACTGACCTATTATAAGGTTTTTGCGGCCCATTCTATCTGCTCCTCTTCTTGGGAGCTTTTTTATTTGTCTATCCAGATTCTGCGGCGTCTTTCCCTGATCAGCTCTTTAATCCTATTTCTCTTTCCTTATTCCCTTATCACTGTTTACATTTATTTATTCAAATTTCCTGGATCCAGGATTATCCCAATTTTTCTCTTTTTAACTCAATTCCTGACTATGTCAAAGCCAACTGTAACGCAGTGTTTAATCTACACATGTCTTACCGTTAAGAAGTTAAGGACCCAGTCTTCATTAATCTTGCACGATGTTATTTAGTTCACCTTACCGTTACAATGAAGCTATTCTACACATACAATACATCTCTTGTATTGATCCTATTTCCTTTCTTCACTTTTTTATCTTCTCTTATAATAATCCCCCCTTTATTTGTGTCGTATACTACGCAAATAAAATTGAATTTAGCACAGAGCTTCACTTCAATCATCAACACAACATGAAATGTCCATAAAAAAGAAAGGTTCTTTACGGTGTGACCAGACAGCAGACACACATAATCTCGCTGAACGAACCAGCGTCCAGAAATTTGAGAAATTCTCACCGGTGTTGAAGGTGTTGAAGATGCGCAGCCCACAGCACGCCCGAATTTCGTGACGCCAATTTGTTGTATCTTTGGAGCAAGGGGGTGAAGCTGATGATGGGTGAAGGAATCTTCGCGGACACTGTTCTTACTTGTATAAAAAAGTTTATTACAAAAGTTACAGGTCAGGACGGGCACCTAGGTTTTGCCCGGAGATCTTCGCAGCCCAATTCAGAAGTCTGTCTTGCCGGTTCTCGGACAAGTGTTCATATAGAGAAGTTGTTTTACGCCCAAAAGAGAGTAAATAACGTCACACATAGGGGGGGCTCTGAGTAAGAACAGCTTCATACATAAAGATGGAAACCCACCCATCTAACAGGTCAAAGAGCATTCTCAGAGAGAGAGAGAGATAACAATCAACACCTGGAGATAAGAGTTTAGGAAGTCTTAGAATCCAGACTCGAGGGGCTCCAGCTTTAAACCTGTCACTATGTTAGACCAATCCGGAGACCAGGCCCTCCTAACTTAATGTGTCACAAGCCATATATGTTATCTATATTAGCTGAATATACCACACTGACTAAATACTTTTTGCCCCACTGTACATACATACATACATACATACCATACATACATACATACATACATAAGACAACATACATACATACATACTACAACACACACCCAACACACACTATTAAAACATTTTGTTTTTATCATACATTCTCAGGCAGTACTGAGGGATTAACGGAGACGGGACGTGAGGGTCTTCTCTGCGTGCTCAAGAGAAGATTGCACAAAGTTCAAGCTCAGCAGGCTGCAGCGGGTCTGACATATTCTGGAACGGCAAAAAATGTCTTTGGATGACTCCTCCTCTGAAGAGGAAAACATGAGTGTTACTTCTCCACTGATGAAGAACTGTGAGTGTGTGATTAGGTAAAGATGTGAATAACTCTGTTGCTGCACTGCTACTGGTGCACTCCCCTGGCAGCCTTAGGAAGGCCTTAGCTTGGTGTTGGGTAGCTGTTAGCTTTAGCATATTTAGTTTTTAGCGGCCTGTCTGACGTTTATCTTTTTAAAAAAACAATCAAAGGGAACCATCTTCATAATTAACACTATGGTTTGTTTGTGTCCTTCAGTTCTTCTCAAGTGAAGCTGACCACTGGCTCCAGCTCCACACTCCCTCCCGCACCTCCGCTCCTGATGCTAACCTCCTGGCTCCATCACACCAAGCAGCAAACCTGGAGTGACAGAACTTCTCCATAGCTGCCCCCTCCCTCTGAAACCCCCCTCTCCCAAACACCATTTTTGCATGAGAATTGTTGATCAATATTTCCAGTAACTGCCTTAATGTAATTTTTGTGCATAATAAATGACATTGATCATAACATATTGGGATTTCTTGCACTTCTACACCATGTTTTGGCAATAAGATGCTGATTGATTAAGCGTGAATGCTCTGCTATAAGCAAAAAAAACACACAAAAGGATCAAATGGATTTGAAGTAGAATGGGCACATTACATTCTGTGAGAGTACCCTCAGCTATGAATCAGAAAATTACTTTCTTTATCTGAGGTTTCAGTCATTTATAGTCAACAGCGAAGCACACAGGTCTGGTTGTCAAAAGTGGCGCCCATATCATATGGTTTAAGATGTGTAACATCAAGCTTGTGTATCAGTGCTAAATACTCCAGTCATAAGTCAGAGTCCACCCTCTTGTTTACACTAAAATTAGGTGACCCAGATGTTTCACAATGCAATCTGATAGTCGTATGAGAAACATTCTTACATCAAAGAAATGAACACAGAGTATAGCAATAGATGTTTCACTTTAAATCATAGCTGGTAAGCGCAGCCTGACTTATTCAAACACATTAATACTACAATGAATGAGGCGGGGTTTTCTATCAGAAATAAATTTCTGGGACATTAAAGATCTCCAGTATAAGCAAATATGTTCTAAAATTGGTTTACATCCAGTGTGAGGCTGTCCCACCACTTGGAGTTAAGATATAGTCCAGGTATGAACAGTCAAAACCTCAAATCACAACCCAGTGTAGTATGGTCAGGTGACAGTAGGTGGAAGGTGAAGGTCATTTCCATGAGCTCAAGAGAACATAATGGACGTCTTAGTAGTTCTATAGTTCTAGTATATATTTGGGTCCTCTTAAAACATGCACCCACTAGGTACTCTATACTGAATCCTGAAAATCAGGGACCATGCTGCATTGGGGTCTAGGGGAAGGGAGTAGCAATGTTAAAAATCAAAGGGAAGACTGTGATATGAAAGTGTTTCACAAGGAAAATAAGGTCTACACTTGCCCAAATTGAATGCAGATATATGTATCAAGTCAGATGGATACCATAGATGTATACAAGTCAATGTCATTGGTTGGAAAGTAGAAAATGAATACACTAAGATCATACAGTATGTATCAAAATATATCATCAGAAGAGTATTGGTGTAAGTAAAATGGACTAATATATGGACACAAGATAAATATTGTTGTGAGAGAATAAATAAGTAGTCCAGAGAGTATGTGCACAGTATGTGTGGGGGAGGGTGGCTGCAAGTTAGGGATTGTGGTGGTGGTGGGAGAGGGGGGGGGGGGGGGGCGTGTGGGATGACGACCCGCCCTACTTCTCCCTGATTGGCTAGTAATCCTTATTGGCGCCAGAGCTATGTATTGGTTGTTTAGGAAATGAGGACCGTCAGAGTTAGGGTCAGGGGTTAGCCAATCAGAACCAGAGTAGGGGGCGGGATTGTCATGATCGCGGGAATCCTGACACGCTCCACAACAGCTGAGGCTCCTGGACAGGATGGGACTATTGAAAAGTATTAGGCATTTGTTAATAATTACCATGGAGCAGAGTTTATATTGGTTCTAACTTTTCAATTGGTGTGAAACGTTAGGGCTCCATCTAATTGGCCAAATATATTGGACATGCAGAGCGTGAATACATGGCACATTGAACACCATTTATCGCAGTCCAAGCAGTCTTTTGTGAATATGTACATCACCCATGTTGATATCGCGATGACCGTAATTTTTTGAAATCTTGTACAGCCCTAGTGTCTATGATTTAAACCCATAAGCATGATCTGTTTTTTTCCGTTCTAAAGCCAAATAAGGTTTGCTGCCATCTAGTGGTTATTTTTTTCCAACCAGCTGACTAGTTAATAGTTTGAAGTCATCAACGTAATCATGTTATTTTTGCTGATGATAAAGCCAAGGGGAATCATGTCAAGTTAAAAGTGTACAGGAAGGAACCCTGTGGAACCCTGTGGAACCCCAAACACTAATTGTTTTGTGGAGTGGAAGTCGACTGTTAATCGATTAGTTGTTGCAGCCCTAGATTGACACACCCAGTTTTTTTAGCATTTCCAGTAGGTTCCCATGATCTCCATGATGCATGTGCTAAATGCATAGCTCTGGTAGGAGTATTAGGATGTTCACTGACAATTGATTATCAATTGGCAACAATGCTAATATTAATATATATGAGGTCAGATTGAGAGTAAGTGTACTCTTGTTTTGCTCTTTCAGAAGCAACCATTCAATCACTGGAGAAGAGAATTATTACCCAGTGAAGAAGGTACTGAAAAGCAAAAGGCTGAAGGTTTTATTTGTTGTAATTTTGAGGTAAACAAAATCTGTTGTAATATACAAAAAAATGTTGTACTACAGAGATACTAACTGGATTTACAACACCACAACTTCAAACTGTAAAGTCATCTGACCATAGGTTTGCTTGTAATGATAAACATGTTTTAATGTGTTTCAGGGGAACGTGATGGAACTGGTGGAGCGGGAGCCCTGTTTCCATGTGGTATGTAGATGTCTCTTAATTGGATTTGATTGTCCCTTGTATTGGCAGTTTTAACATTTGTGTTATAATATAGACGGAGGAGACATCTATGTTTAAGGATGAGTTTAACAGATGTGGTTCCCATGGTTTGATGTAGCAATACAAGTGTTTGCTTAAGGTAATAAATGTTTATGGCTCTCTCTCTTGTGTGACACCTGGCAAGATGCTCACTGCAGGGGTCCCTCAAGGCGTTTAAGGGGAAGGTTGCAGGGATTTCTTACATGTATACAGAAGGGGGTCTTTTGTCCTGTAAATGAAGATAAGGGATCTTTGGGACAGATGAACATGAAAGAGGTCACTACGGAGACAGGAAGTCTCCTCACCCTTGAGCAGAGATCAGAGAAGCTGATGAGAAACCTTTTGGCTCCTCTTAGGGAGGGGCTTGTAGTGTATAAGATGGTCATTCTCCTGTATGTCTTTGCTCATTGTATAATGTCCTGCTTGTGATTTGTACTCTGAGTCCACCTGCAGGTGCGAATTAAACTTACCAGGAGACAACTGTATGACTTGTGCTTGACTTTACAGAAATTCCCATGACAATTTGGTTGTTGCCGGCAGGATCACTCATGTGAGAGGACGCTCTGGATCTCATTGCTGAAAGGTGGCAAATGCACAAAGAGTCAAATCTCTTACCTCAACCTCCCTAAACAGTTTGGAGAAGTGGGGCTTGATGCTGGAGAACCGGGAGTACTCTCACTGAAGTGATCTGGCGAACCAAGTACGGCAAGCAGCAGTGTCTTCTGGTAAGTAAAATTCGGGTTTTCGATCTTTAGAAGAAAGGTCCAAGGGTAAAAGGGATAGTCTGCATGGCAAGATTTTTTAAAATCGGTGTAGAACCCAGGAAGCTTCCGGTTTGAAATCTTTAGAAAAAGGTTAAAAAGGTTAACTAGTGAAAGGTTAACTAGTGTAGATATATAAGTAGATATATATTGGGCTCTGACGTCGGGCTCATGATAATTATAACTGTTATTATAATATAAGTAATATTATTATTTTGCAATAGAGGTGTAGCTGGGACGGAAGGACCAAGGCCGAGTCCGGATCGTCTCAGCACAGCAATCTGTGAAAAATCTGATAATTCCAGTACATTTTATACCTGCATGGGTGGGTGCTAAAGAGAAGTGTGGCTATGAGATTTCTCTAAGGCATTATATCAGGCAGAGTATTTAAGATGTATTAAGGAATCAAAAACTGAGGAACAATAATTGAGAAATTTGCCAAGAGATCAGGAATTACAAGAGGTAATTGCATTGGACAACATTATATTGGAGATGGTTTCTTATTGTTCCTAACAAAAGCATTTTGGTGTTGGTTGAAGGTTTAAGGTTACTAACACTAAAAAAACTAACAAACTAAAAAACTAACCGAAATTTTGTTGATGGATATGAGTGGCTTTGAAAGAAAAATGTAAGAATTTGGTAAAACTAAACTGAGGATTTAGCTGAGGATTCCAGCTGAGAAAGCGGAGAAAAGAAAAAGTGAGGAGTCTGAGAATCCTCAAACTGGAGAAAAGGGTGAGTATATGTTTAAATATATTTGGATATGTTTAAATATGTTTGGAGTATATGTTTAAATGTATTTGGAGTATATCTTTAAATATATTCGGGGTATAATTGGGTTTCTAAGGCTAATAGTAAAAGTAAAATAAACAAACTTAAACTAATTCAAATACATTTTTGAGATAGAAAGAATTGGTTTTAGAAATTGAATTAAGAGACTTTTAAGTTCTTTTCCCATATAAGCAGAACTTTATTCCCCAAATTTCGTATACTGCTGAACAAACCAGAGTTCAAATTGATAAATAAGCCAGAGTTGGGTCACAACTGTAAAGACAAACTAATAGTAAAATGGGTTTAAACATTAGTAGCTCGGTTAATCCACCTCAGCTTTATTCTCCTACTGTTCAGGATATGGTAATGAATTATGGTAAACGTAGTATTGAGCAGTTTAGCGTGTGGGTGGAAGACTGTGGTTTTCCAATCACAGGAAGGTTAAGTTTAAATCAGTTGCACCAACTCAAATTAAATTGCTTGTGAAAGAGAACGAAGTAGAGGGGACAAAGAAAAAGGAAAAATGAATGTAGAGATATTTGTGCCGAATTGGGGAGCGTATGAATGTTGGTTAACTGAAGTGAATATCAGGGAAGAACACAGAATGCAGGAACTGAAAATATCTCCAGGTCTCAGTGTCTCCGACTAGATTCTGATCTGACTCAGCTCCACCAAGAGAACGACCACAGCCGGCAGTGATACAGCGTGATGACCAGTCGGACGCACAGCTGTTGCCACTGCATACGGCTCAGGCGGAAGCTCCAGCCGTCCCTAACCCCCCATCTAGACTTCGACCCTGTTGCAGCGGAGAAAGTGGACAGGCCTCCAGCATACACCACTCCATAGGTGGAAGGTTGCGCATTTGACAGAGAAACTGCGGATGGCACAGCTGGCGGCGTGTAAAAGCCAAATCCGCGGGTGCGGGAGAGATCGGGGGAGGAGAGGAAGGGGACGAGGAAGAGCTGACACCTGTTTCAAGTGTGGCGAAATGGGGCATTGGGCAAGAGAATGCCCTGAGAGAAGCGCACACAGTGCGATTGATTAGCGGTGAGCTGGGGACAGTGAAGGATTCATCTGGTGCGGACACTGAGATGGAGGAAGAGAGTTTCAACCAGCATGTTACTACAGTAAGAACACGGTTACACACACACCATGTGAATTAATGTTGGACAAAGAATAGATGATTAAGATTGCTTTTGACCATTGTGAGCTTAATCAGAAGATCAGTGGGGAGAGGCCTATTGTATCTTGTGCTAAATATTTTCACATGAAGTGTATAAACTAATGCCCGAACACACAAATCACAGTGAGTGGTAGAGACATCACATATATTTGTAGATTCAGGAACCGGAATCAGAAGAGTGTGATGTTACTCCTAAAATGAATGTTGGATATCTCATAATGATTGGAGCAACAGGTACAACAGTGATAGAGAGATACACTGTACAATTGCTATTTTACATGATGTGGTTGAAGGGGATCTTTTAAGATCATTTTGTGTCACCACACTGCCTGATAAATTTTATGGGTAAAGATTTGATGTGTTCATTGAGTAGTATGTTAAATTTTAACCACCGCAGGGCATGAGTGGTAACTAGAATCCAAATAACATCTGCATTTGTTTAGATAGAGAAAGGGGGATTGACACTAGCATATCAATGAGATGTCTAGACTCTTTTCACTCTCTGGAAGTAACACCCTCTTGCGAAAGGCAGAGGCAGAGAGACATAAAGACAAAGGTAAGCAGATGGTATGTATTCACAAAAGCGTGACCATTAAGTAAGAGAAACAAAGTTTAAGAAGGTTATAGAGGATGTTTAAGTAAAGAAGGGATAAAAGTAAGTTGGTCGTATTAAGATAAGAAACACTGTGTTGTTTTAGAAGTTTTAATAGACTCATTGGCTAAAGATTGTTTAAAATATAAAGTTTTGATTCTTATGTAACACTAATAAAACCAAAACCAATTGAGTGGAAAGTTTTGGAACTTTGGATTAAAAGGTGTATTACTACTGGAGGGGAAAAGACATAAAATACCAATAAAATATTTTAAAAGAAGGTTAAAGGTTAATCGCAAAACGATTTCATAGTGATAAATGAATTAGGAGTGTTGAACTCATTTCTGAATGTTGTAAATCTTTTGATGAAATGTATTAATTTTTAGTTTTGGTGTAAACATTAATGATATTCCTGAGTTGAAACAGGTACCGTCATGTTTGTGGACCGGGCACAAATATGTTTTGGGTCTGATCAAGGGAGCAGACCCAATAGAAAAGAATATCTGAATACTCGTGTGGAAATATGGGAAAAATCGCATGTTAACACTACTTTTTTCCTCTAGGAGAAAATAAAAGAAGCAGAGCTTCAAACAATGTTTTAGAGCTGAGACAACTGTCGAGAGAGCTGTGATATTTGATGTGTGATATGTGACGCTATGATGAATGACTTTACTGGTACCAATATGCTGATAGGATGATTTGCTTGAACAAAATACCTCCCACCTTTTAACACCAGGTGGTTCAGATATGGGACAGTATTGCCTTAGATGATAGACTTCACTATTTAGAGATGCAATGTTTTTAACTATGCGACTCTGTTCCCTACATCAGTGGGGATAGCCACAAGATTGCGTAACAGTTTTTTAACTAAAGAAAAACAAAAGTTTTTTTCTCCTAGATTAGGTAAGATTTAAAGATCAACAGCTAAATTATGCAGCAACTGAGATAACCAAGTGGGGTTACGACTGTGTGATACAATGGAGCTAAACCACTCCCATCACACTACAGGCATGAGGGGGTGAAATGTGAGTTTGTCGATTTGACTGAATAGGAGATTCATGGCCCATTTCACTTCACACTTCGTCCTTGTTCTGGGGGATGCTGTGTCATTATGCAAACTGTATGCAGTCTGCAAATGTGGAGTGCGATTTAAAGATTTTTAAATAGTAACACTTAAAGTAGATCATAGGAGCTGTAAGCAAGGGTCAATCAAATTAAATAAAACATTTTAAAATACAGATTTAATTTAGTAAAATTAGGAGTAAACTGTTTGGTAGATAACAGTTTGTTTGGTGGCTGACAGACTTTTGATGTGGGTCACATGATGATATTGGTTAAGCTATGGATGTTTCTTTCATTAGTTTGGATTGACACATGACTGTAGTCAGTTGTCAAAAGGGAGGAATATAGATATAGATATATATTGGGTTAGATATAGATATATATTGGGTGTACAAAAAGAACACTCTAAACAATATCAATAAAACTTTTTTTTATCTGAATCGTGTAATTGAATTACAATTAAAATAGGTAAAGAAATCCAGATTCCAGAAAGTGAACATCCCACCACCAAACAAACAGTTTGATCATTTATAGAGGGATTTGATAAGGATTAAATTGAATTAAGTAAGTTAGGGAAATAATAAATACTGTCTTGTTTCTTGTTGACATATTACTATGTGAGTAGAAGCTTTTCCCACATCTAAACAGGATTCTTCAGCAGTGGCGCAGACATGCTCGGAGAACTCATTCCACGTTGGGAAATTCCAAAAAGATGTCCACTGATAATGGTACTCCATTTGTAAGCACAGCTTTAAGGATGTGGTGAGTATGGGTATCGACATGAGGCAACATCGTGCCTATCATCCCGCCAGTGGTGGGCAGTGGAAGAAAAAAGCAGTGAAAAGAGATAACAGCACATTGAAAAACGAAACTGGTAGATATTGTGTAAATCTTTCCCCTGTACTCTTTAAAATCCACAGCAGGTGATGGACTCCCTACCGAAATCCATAGACAGGGGAACTGCATAATCTGAAACCAGGAGACTGGATTGTGGTGAAGGACCTGAGGAGGAAGAACTGGAGAGCACGTCAGTGGAACGGGCCCTATCAAGTACTTCTCACCACACAGACGGCAGTGAAGGTCGCGGAGAGGGCAACCTGATACATGCAAGCCATTGCAGGAGGATACCCGAGCCAGGAGTGGATTCTTCAGGACAGAACGTGCATTGATGTCAGCAAGTGGGGTCTTCAGCCTTCGATTGTTTCGTGCCTGCAAGTAAGCAGGAGTGGGAAGCCTTTAAAGCCACACTTCTCTCAACTCAGAGAGAGTCGACCCACTGATTTAAGGGGTTGGCAAGGAAGACACTGCTGATATTCGATGGCGCCC
>VCHM03000589.1:0-11461 GCA_006182925.3 Reinhardtius hippoglossoides
TCCTCTCTGTATCAGCAGTCCTGCTGCAATCATAGTCTATGGACAGCAGCCAGCAAGATCATGATACACCATCAAGATCGGATGCCACTATAGTCCACAGTCATTGTCCACTGCCGCCATTTAGGATCCATCGTCAGCTGCCACCTCGGTCGTGGTCCACCACCATTATCGGATGCCAACACGATAAAGGATCCGCCTTTATTACCACGATCAGCCAGCACGATACAGAATCCGCCATACTGGATCCACCATTACGATCTCTGATACACGATCCACAGATCCTAATCCATGATGTGGCCACAGCTGCGGCCCCGGATCTGCGGACGATAGGGCAAAGGGACTCCGGGGAAGAAGTCAAGTCAGTAACATGTATTGATGGGATATGAATTACATTGATGTGATAACAGTTTGAGAAGTGGAAGGAGAAGCAGGAAAGAGAAGCTCCGAGTGTCATGTGTCCCCCGACCTTCTTGACCTATAGCAGCATAACTAAGAGCAGGTCCAGGATAAGCCTGGACCGGCTCTAACTATAAGCTTTATCAAAAGGAAGGTTTTAAGCCTACTCTTAAACATACAGATGGTGTCTGCCTCCCGAATTGAAAGTGGGAGATGATTCCACAGGAGAGGTGCTTGGTAGCTGAAGGTTCTGGCTCCTACTCTACTTTTAGAGACTTTCGGGACGACAAGTAATCCTGAATTCTGGGAGCGCAGTGCTCTAGTGGGGTTATATGGTACTATCAGCTCTTTAAGATATAGTGGTACCATATTATTAAGGGCCTTGAAGGTGAGGAGGAGAATTTTAAATTCTATTCTAGATTTAACCGGAAGCCAGTGTAGTGAAGCTAATACTGGAGAAATGTGCTCTCTTTTATTGGTTCTTGTCAGGACACGTGCTGCGGCATTTTGGACAAGCTGCAGAGTCTTTAACGATTTACTGCTGGAGCCTGATAGTAATGAATTACAATAATCCAATCTGGATGTAACAAAAGCGTGGACTAGTTTTTCTGCATCCTTTTGCGAGAGGACATGTCTGATTTTTGCAATATTACGCAAGTGAAAAAAGGCTGTCCTAGAAATTAGTTTTAGGTGAGAATTAAAGGATAAATCAGGGTCGAAGATCACTCCCAAGTTCCTGACTGTTTCATTGGAAGCAAGGGCAATGTCGTCTAGCGCAGCTATATTATTATATAACCCCACGAAGAAGATGAGCTTTTCTGATGGAATCACGTACACATTCAAATATTAAAGCATTATTAAAACCCCCTGAGGAATTCTTCACCGATGGGCCACACTCACGTTTCCCCTCGTATGAGTCAGAGCTGCTGGTGTCACACGTCACTGTTTCAGAAGTAGATCTCTCACTGTTGAAGATGGTGCAGGTGAACTTGGTATCTCCGTCCTGCCGCCTGATGGTGTACCACAGCCTGGGGCCGACCAGGGTCTGGTTCCTCACGCTCCAGCTGTAGCTGACGTTGCTGTCGGGGGTCGAAACGCACTCCAGCGAAACTGTGCAGGATTCGTTTGAAGGATGAAAGGTGGAGTTGAAGCTGAGGTCGGGCGGAGTGAAGGGCTCTGATGTGCAGCGAGGAGAGAGCCAGACATTACACCTGTAACCTTGTATGTGCAGGTGGAGGTTGTTGAGCTCTTCTCTGAACCTGAAGCTGAATCCCCAAAACACAGATGTGCAGAAGCAATGGCAGTTCCTGATATTCTACCAGCTGTGATCACACAGTGGAATAAAAGCAAAGGCATCTAAAGCATAACAACTCCCTGAGCCTGCAACATGCAACAGAACTGAATCCCTGCTCAATGTCTCTAGAATGTCAAGTACAATTTAATAACATTTAGCTGCTTTATTTAAGTGTTGCAGTAAAGCCTTCTATGCTACGTGTGGTTTTTAGGTCAGTAACTACCAATGAATCGATGGAAATATTAAAGGGACAGTTGTTGGGACACAGAGTTACCGAAAGGAAAAGCCTCTTACCCTGAACTTGTAGACAGATGATGACTGTGGCCCTTTGCTTATCATTTACCTCTGAGACAAACTGGAGGTCACCAGAATCTTGAAGAGTCAGATTCGTCACTGTTAAACTAAAGTTTGAGAGGTTGATCTTCACTCTGCCTTCAAACCTACGATCTTCCGGTACGTGTAGCCTCATGTCTGCAACCAACGAATGATCAAATCTCCATTCTGCGAAGGTGACATCAACAGGTGACAAGCCTGATGAAAACTCCACGGTGTCTCCAACTTGTTTGTGGACGGTGCGATCACAGCCGGAAGCCTCCACATCTGGAACACATCAGCAAATAACTGAGTCGGATCCGTCTGAAACGGTCGATTCTCATGTCAAAGAGCAATAGCTGAAACAGTGACTGAAAGAAAACTCCACACAACATCACGTGATATTCATAAATTCATTTGTGCGTAATATGACATGAAACGAGAACACGTCTCGGTGGAATCACATGATGACGACATCAGGATGATGAAGTGTGTAATCCTCCTGACAGACCAAACACAGACCAATGGACAGGGGCGGAAACAAAACCTCCTCTGCAGCCCCTGAGCTGAAAGGGGGCCCCAGAGGATGGTGACAGCAACGACCCCCCCCCCCCTACACCCCCCTCCGGTGTCTGCAAGCCCCTGTTCTGCTGAGCTATGTGGTTGATGACATCGTCTTCATGAGAAAATCTTTGGTTACCGCTTTTCATGAGAAGAAAAAACTGTGCGACCAGAAACCCTGACCTCAGTGACGAACAGGAAAGATGGTTTTATTCACTGCTCGTCGTTATCTGTCGCTGTTGCTGCAGCTGCTACTCAGGAAATTCCTGGTTTAACAGTTTCTGCCGTCATGCTGTGTGTTTACGTTGAATGAGTATTGGTAGTTCTCTCAACAGTGTGTACTTGCAGAATACGACTCACACAAAACAAAACCCTGCATGTGCAGCAGTAAGTTTTGAAACTCAAATCTACTTCAGCCGATTCTCTGCAAAGGCCCACACCGCACTTGTTCCTGTCTCAGCAGTTAGATTCACTGTCTGACCCCCCCCCCCCCCCCCCCCCTGGCTTGTCACGAGTTGAACAGAATTACGATTTCAAAATGACAAGTCCTCCTAAAGCGATGTGGACACAACAGGAACAGAAAAGATGACCCATCCCTGACTTGTCAAGTTTGTTTCCAGGAAAGTTCAGCAGAAAAGTTGCAGACGCAGAATGAAAAATAAAAATACAAAGCATATCTGTAAATAATCACAAAATAAAACGGTTTATGAAGTTATAAATACTCAAATTTAAATTAATGTTGCTCAGCATGAGGATTTTATGACTTTTTATATAAATGCTCTTTGAACACTGCCTCGATTATATTTCTTTAATTTGGACGCGGCTGTTCTCACATCGGTATATTTTTATTGCTGCCATTTAAACGTGATCGTCTTGCATTTGCAAACGCACAAGACCCAAAAAATCTGAGACCTCTTCCATGAAAGACATGTCAAAGAATATCCAGCAACCTCTGCCCCTTTATGCTCTCATTACTCATAACAGTAAAACATAACTTACCATGTAAGCAAACCCCGAGAAGCAGCATGTGAAAAAGCAGCTCGCTGTGTGTGAAGCAGCAGCTCAGGCAACGAAGGCGACCACCAACCATCTCTGTGGCGAGAGGAACAACGTCTGGTTCCTGTTCTGGTCGATCAGACCGGGCTGTGACAAGTCAGCACAAAAAAAAAAAAGAGAGAGCGAGAGCGAGAGCGAGAGCGAGAGCGAGAGCGAGAGCGAGAGCGAGCGAGCGGGGGAGGTTTTTATCAGCGAAGAAGCAGAAGAAAATGACCTTGCTGCATTGACTGAATTACGAACAAGGTTCATTAGAAACAACTGGAAAGAATTTAAAGAGTTGGACAAAAAGTTGAGTCTCTGTTATTTCTCTTCTGTTATTCATGTTCATGCAGTTTGCACTTTGTTTATGATTTGATGCTAAGAGACTCGTTTGTATTTTGGAATTTAGTGGTTTGGTGTCATGCGTTTCTTGGGGAGGGGGAAGTTGAGGGGCCCCCCAGGTCTCTTTTGCCCGCGGCACTCAGAGTCCCTTGAAACACCCCTGCATGTTATCGCCACACGGTTTGTTTCTATTAGGTGACAAAACGATCAAGTGACAAAAGTGAATTTATAAAGAAGTAATATGAGATTATGATTTGAACTCGACCCAAATGTCACATCAGCAAAAACTCTCACAAGAAACGTGTCTGTAGACGAATGAAGCAGGAGTCTGGAGATTCTGGAGAGTCTGGAGATTCTGGAGAGTCTGGAGAGTCTGGAGAGTCTGGAGATTCTGGGCAAGGATCCACGTCTGATGACAACTTTCAGCAGGAAGAATTTAGCGGCGTCCTTTCAGTCATATTCACAAATCCCCATTTGCCTCCTCGGGCTCCAAAGCTGTGGAACAAGCTCCCTCTGCTGATCAGACTGGATCAGTTTCCTCTTTTTATACCATTTGAAAAACACATGTTCATGAAGAGGCTTTTAACCTTTGTTTTATTGCTTTTCTAACTGAACTTTCAGTTCTTATGTCTGTGAGGGACGTTGAGCCGGCTGACCGGTTAGGAGAATACATTTACATGTTTGCTGACATTTATTTGGAAAGGAGAAGTGATATGTAGACGATATGTAAAGTGATGCTGGACAGTGAGTCGCCAAAGAAACAGAACCATGACAGAGACGACGCGTTTAAGAGACGTGTGTGGAGCAATAACCAGAAGAGTTCAACACTAACTGTGTTTATTTCACCACAATGTTTCTAACAATCAGGTTTCAAGTTTTCAATTCACATCTGTAATTAAAATACAATGAAACAAAAGACGACACACAGACGTTGCATGATCTAAGAACTGAGCAGGAAAAAACACTTCAACATCATCCAGTGATAATAAACATTTATCACATGCATCACATGCAAACAGCCACTGAAGCACAGTGAGCTGCTCACACATCCACAGAGAGGAACACAACAGAGCGCCATCCAGTGGCTGAAAATACAATGTGCAGGGAAGATAAAACCATCAGTGTGAAAACTAACAGCTGGATGCAAAAGGAACTTTCTCACTAGATATATATAGAGATATCTTTATATCTCTATATATGAAAAGACCTGGTTTGAACTTGTAGCGTGAGGGAAAGTGAGGATAATGAGGGATGCAACAACGCCACCTGGGGAATTTCACCTCCAGGAAATAACTAAACTATTTCGTGTACATCACAGGCAAGAGACGTGTTTTACTCATAGAAAATAACTTTATTAAATTCGAAGGCATAAACCAACAAAAAGCAAAATGAAACAAACAAACAGAACACAAATTAACATATGAAATAAAACACTTCAGACAAGATCAACACAGGGACCAAGCTGGGACTTCCCCCGGGGACGAGAACCAAAGGAAAAGGGGAAGGATTAATAAACTAATCACCCGCAAACAAACAAAACGGCTCGTGAAGAAAACGCCACCACCAGGGATTGGGTCGCCGCCTCAGGTCCACAGCACCGGACCAACAATAAAACATCATTAAAACATGTCCGTGTTAAATCAAATGGTGGTGAAAACAAAACAAAAACAAATAAACCAAATACAAACAACAATGTAAATGGGATTGAATGTTACTAAAGTTAGGCGTCCCTCCGAGGAGGTCACTCCACGCTTCAACTCAACTGAGCGAGGAGAGCCACAGTGAAAGAGCGAGAGCACTTCTTTAAAAGCTGCACTTCCTTCAGAGCCAGGACAGTTAGAACAGTTAGAACAGTTCTATACAAGCAGAACAGTTCTATACAAGCAGAACAGTTCTATACAAGCAGAACATTTCATACAAGCAGAACAGTTCCATACAAGCAGAACAGTTCTATACAAGCAGAACAGTTCCATACAAGCAGAACAGTTCCATACAAGCAGAACAGTTCTATACAAGCAGAACAGTTCCATACAAGCAGAACAGTTCCATACAAGCAGAACAGTTCCATACAAGCAGAACAGTTCCATACAAGCAGAACAGTTCTACACAAGCAGAACAGTTCCATTCAAGCAGAACAGTTCCATACAAGCAGAACAGTTCCATACAAGCAGAACAGTTCAATACAAGCAGAACAGTTCTATACAAGCAGAACAGTTCCATACAAGCAGAACAGTTCCATACAAGCAGAACAGTTCCATACAAGCAGAACAGTTCCATACAAGCAGAACAGTTCCATACAAGCAGAACAGTTCCATACAAGCAGAACAGTTCCATACAAGCAGAACATTTCATACAAGCAGAACAGTTCCATACAAGCAGAACAGTTCCATACAAGCAGAACATTTCATACAAGCAGAACAGTTCTATACAAGCAGAACAGTTCTATACAAGCAGAACATTTCATACAAGCAGAACAGTTCTATACAAGCAGAACAGTTCCATACAAGCAGAACAGCAGGGCCGTCTGAAGCGTGGTGGCCAATGACGGCCGACGAAGGAGCAGGGCCTCTAGAAAGGCGAATAAACAAATTTAGTAATTCAAATGACAAAAATAGAATTTCATGAGTAATGGGACCATACGCAGCACCCTGTCAATCTGAGGTACAGCCACAGCAGCCGGAGGGTGAGAGTCTCCACAGCTGAAGCTGAATCCAGCTGGAGCACAACATGCACAACAATCAGCTGGGATACAAGGGAGAGATAGGCAGACACCGTTACTTACCAGGCAGACACCGTTACTTACCAGGCAGACACCGTTACTTACCAGGCAGACACCGTTACTTACCAGGCAGACACCGTTACTTACCAGGCAGACACCGTTACTTACCAGGCAGACACCGTTACTTACCAAGCAGACACCGTTACTTACCAGGCAGACACCGTTACTTACCAGGCAGACACCGTTACTTACCAGGCAGACACCGTTACTTACCAAGCAGACCCGCAACTGACCCGCCACTGCGCCCCGAAGGTCCCCGGCGGAGCGATCCCACGCCAGCGATCAGTCGCACTGCGTATGAGGGGATGTTTGAGTGGTGCGCTGGCTGTTGCGCCAAACGCCAAACTCCGCCACGGCAACCAAAAGACTCCGCCACAGGAGACGAGCGGAAACGGCAGGAGGATGAGCTATGCACGGCTGCCTCCTTAAATACGGGGGCGCATGACGTCGCCTAGCGACCAGCACGCCATTAAAGCAGGTGAAGCGCCCCGCAGCGGCAGGGAGGGAGCAACACTATGTCACTGTTACTGAAGAACAGCGCCCCCTGCAGCCACATGTGATGATTAACTCTTTTTGACACTTTAATCAAGCTGCTGCTTTAAGGTAAAGAAAATTGCATAATGTTGCTTTAACAACAGAAGAAAAACTTTTATTTTAAAGAATAAGCAGAACATATTCATTCATGTTCTATATATTTGGCTGCATTTGTGTTTTATTTTCATTTATAGCTGTTTATGATAAAGTTTCTGGTTAAACGCCCCAATTGCATTTATTTTTCATCAGGGTTTGATGAGATTATTGCAAAAGATAATTCATAGATAAAATCAAAAGCTGCAGCGCCACCATGTGGCTGATGATGTGGACTTGCAGGTGGGAGAAAAGTATTCCCACTGAGACAAAGGTTTAAATGTACAACAGAAGAGTTTCCTGCCACAATAAAACACAAACCTTCTCGTCTTCACTTGAAAGCCGGAGTCATCGGTCAGAAAGAGACGTCATGTGGAGGAAAAATCCATCAGCTGCAGAGCTTCACTGTGCAAAGACCAGCTGACAACTGCAGACATGAGGAACTGGCTGATGAGACACTGGTGGGACCAACAGAAAACCAGCTCCCACACAGACAGGAAGTCAAACTGAGGACACTGAGGGGAGGGATTTCAAAGTAAAACAGGACATATCGACAGAGTCCAGGTGGGATTTCACAGTTTAATAAAGATAAAAGAAAGAACACATTCGATTATGTATTTGAATTATAATCTGTTACAGTTCATCACATTTCAAAACAAAAAGCTAAACTGTCTGCAGACGAGTGTTTTCATCAAACAGAGAATTACGAGCCATGGAAATAATCACACATAACCACAGACTGTATATGGAACATAACACACAGCCAGAGCCACCAAGGGCCACAGGGGAGAGGTCATCCAAAATGTCAGACCTCTAGCTGTTAAGGGGCCCAGGCAGTGGCCCTTTTCATTGTCCATTCAGTACAGGCCCACTGTGCAATCAGCAGCTGAGACAAAAGTTAGAGGTGTTTTTTTACTTCTGGTTGATCTATAGCCACCAGATTTTTCAAGCACCTCCTGGCTGCCGACCTTAAGCTCTGGTGCAAATATGGGGTCCCTGGGTGGTTCGGGGACCGTACTGCACCTGTGTGGGTTTCAGGATCAACTGGCCTCTGGCATCATCTTTGGACCTGTAACTGGCAGAACTTTGAAAACCGGGCTGAGCCTTCAAGGGCCGCAGGGGAGAGCTCATCCAAAATTTCAGACCTCTAGCTGCTAAGGGGCCCGAACTGCACCGGCCCAGGCATCTCTTTTTATTGAGCAGATTTTAGGAAGAGGTGACGTGCGTTTGTACTTCTGGTTGAGCTAGAGCCACCAGATTTTTCAAGCACCTCCTGGGTGCCGACCTTAAGCTCTGGTGCAAATATGGGGTCCCTGGGTGGTTCGGGACCGAACTGCACCTGTGTGGGTTTCAGGATCAACTGGCCTCTGCATATCTTTGGACCTGTAACTGGCAGACTTTGAAACCGGGCTGAGCCACCAAGGGCCGCAGGGGAGAGCTCATCCAAAATGTCAGACCTCTAGCTGTTAAGGGGCCCAGGCAGTGGCCCTTTTCAGTGTCCATTCAGTACAGGCCCACTGTGCATCAGCAGCTGAGACAAAAGTTAGAGGTGTTTTTTTACTTCTGGTTGAGGTAGAGCCACCAGATTTTCATGCACCTCCTGGGTGCCGGGCTTAAGCTCTGCTGCGAATATGGGGTCCCTGGGTGGTTCGGGGACCGAACTGCACCTGTGTGGGTTTCAGGATCAACTGGCCTCTGGCATCATCTTTGGACCTGTAACTGGCAGAACTTTGAAACCGGGCTGAGCCACCAAGGGCCGCAGGGGAGAGCTCATCCAAAATTTCAGACCTCTAGCTGCTAAGGGGCCCAGACAGTGGCCCTTTTCAGTGTCCATTTGGTAAAGGCCCACTGTGCAGTCAGCAGCTGAGACGAAATTTAAAGGTCTTTATGGTACTTCTGGTTGAGGTAGAGCACCAGATTTTTCATGCACCTCCTGGGTGCCGGCTTAAGCTCTGTGCAAATATGGGGTCCCTGGGTGGTTCGGGGACCGAACTGCACCTGTGTGGGTTTCAGGATCAACTGGCCTCTGGCATCATCTTTGGACCTGTAACTGGCAGAACTTTGAAAACCGGGCTGAGCCACCAAGGCCGCAGGGGAGAGCTCATCAAAATTTCAGACCTCTAGCTGCTAAGGGGCCCAGACAGTGGCCCTTTTCAGTGTCCATTCAGTACAGGCCCACTGTGCATCAGCAGCTGAGACCAATTTAGAGGTCTTTTGGTACTTCTGTTGAGTAGAGCCACCAGATTTTTCAGCACCTCCTGGGTGCCGGGCTTAAGCTCTGCTGCGAATATGGGGTCCCTGGGTGGTTCGGGGACCGAACTGCACCTGTGTGGGTTTCAGGATCAACTGGCCTCTGGCATCATCTTTGGACCTGTAACTGGCAGAACTTTGAAAACCGGGCTGAGCCACCAAGGGCCGCAGGGGAGAGCTCATCCAAAATTTCAGACCTCTAGCTTCTAAGGGGCCCAGACAGTGGCCCTTTTCAGTGTCCATTCAGTGCAGGCCCACTGTGCAGTTAGCAGCAGAGACAAAATTTAGAGGTCTTTCTGGTACTTCTGGTTGAGGTAGAGCCACCAGATTTTTCATGCACCTCCTGGTTGCCGGGCTTAAGCTCTGCTGCGAATATGGGGTCCTTGGGTTGTTCGGGGACCGAACTGCATCTGTGTGGGTTTCAGGATCAACTGGCCTCTGGCATCATCTTTGGACCTGTAACTGGCAGAACTTTGAAAACTGGGCTGAGCAACCAAGGGCCGCAGGGGAGAGCTCATCCAAAATTTCAGACCTCTAGCTGTTAAGGGGCCCAGGTAGTGGCCCTTTTCAGTGTCCATTCAGTACAGGCCCACTGTGTAATCAGCAGCTGAGACTAAAGTTAGAGGTGTTTTTTTACTTCTGTTTGAGCTAGAGCCACCAGATTGTTCAAGCACCTCCTGGGTGCCGACCTTAAGCTCTGGTGCAAATATGGGGTCCATGGGTGGTTCGGGGACCGAACTGCACCTGTGTGGGTTTCAGGATCAACTGGCCTCTGGCATCATCTTTGGACCTGTAACTGGCAGAACTTTGAAAACCGGGCTGAGCCTCCAAGCGCCGCAGGGGAGAGCCCATCCAAAATTTAAGACCTCTAGCTGCTAAGGGGCCCGAACTGCACCGGCCCGGGCATCTCTTTTTATTGACAATTTAGGAGAGGTGACTGGTTTGTACCTCTGGTTGAGCTAGAGCCACCAGATTTTTCAAGCACCTCCTGGTTGCCGGGCTTAAGCTCTGCTGCGAATATGGGGTCCCTGGGTTGTTCGGGGACCGAACTGCACCTGTGTGGGTTTTAGGATCAACTGGCCTCTAGAATCATCTTTGGACCTGTAACTGGCAGAACTTTGAAAACCGGGCTGAGCCACCAAGGGCCGCAGGGGAGAGCTCATCCAAAATTTCAGACCTCTAGCTGCTAAGGGGCCCAAACAGTGGCCCTTTTCAGTGTCCATTTGGTAAAGGCCCACTGTGCAGTCAGCAGCTGAGACAAAAGTTAGAGGTGTTTTTTTACTTCTGGTTGAGCTAGAGCCACCAGATTTTTCAAGCACCTCCTGGGTGCCGACCTTAAGTTCTGGTGCAAATATGGGGTCCCTGGGTGTTTCGGGGACCGAACTGCATCTGTGTGGGTTTCAGGATCAACTGGCCTCGTGAACATCTTTTGGACCTGTAACTGGCAGAACTTTGAAAACTGGGCTGAGCAACCAAGGGCCGCAGGGGAGAGCTCATCCAAAATTTCAGACCTCTAGCTGTTAAGGGGCCCAGGTAGTGGCCCTTTTCAGTGTCCATTCAGTACAGGCCCACTGTGTAATCAGCAGCTGAGACTAAAGTTAGAGGTGTTTTTTTACTTCTGTTTGAGCTAGAGCCACCAGATTGTTCAAGCACCTCCTGGGTGCCGACCTTAAGCTCTGGTGCAAATATGGGGTCCATGGGTGGTTCGGGGACCGAACTGCACCTGTGTGGGTTTCAGGATCAACTGGCCTCTGGCATCATCTTTGGACCTGTAACTGGCAGAACTTTGAAAACCGGGCTGAGCCTCCAAGCGCCGCAGGGGAGAGCCCATCCAAAATTTAAGACCTCTAGCTGCTAAGGGGCCC
>VCHM03000591.1:0-7500 GCA_006182925.3 Reinhardtius hippoglossoides
GTGTACAAAAGGTGAATATATTCAAAAGGCACAGGGGTGGATGTACAAAAGGTGAATATATAAGAATTGAACAGGGGTGGATGTACAAAAGGTGAATATATACAAAAGGCACAGGGGTGGATGTACAAAAGGTGAATATATAAGAATTGAACAGGGGTGGATGTACAAAAGGTGAATATATACAAAAGGTACAGGGGGGATATACAATTTGTTTAAGGTTTTTCAAGAGCATCTCTCCATTCTGAGATTGTCTGTCCAGATGCTGGACAATACCACTTTCCTCTTATCTGGGTGTGGCCAGTGCTTTTGTTTTTGGCCTGACCACACGTTTTGCACACGTAATGGTAGTCCTCTTTGCAGTGCCTCTTTTTTGGTTGCTGCCCCCTTGCCACCCGTTCCTGATCTTCAAGGGCTGCCTTTTGTTGTCTCCACTTTCGGTGACGATTTAAATCTTCTGAAGATTGAGCTGATGATGATGATGATGATGATGATGCTGCTGTTACTGTTGCTGTTTGTGTCGCTACTGGATATGGGGGTACAGCGTAGTGATGATACAGGGCTGAAGGGTAGTTTTGCTGAGGGGGGAGTGCTGGGTTTTGGAAGGTCCAGCCAGGGTATGGAGCTGAGGAAGGCCCTGCTGACTGGGGTGGCGGTACTTGGCCCTGCACATATGTGGACCAGGTAGGTGACGGGGATGGCGATGCTTGGTGCTGCCCATATGTGGACCAGGTAGGTGACGGGGATGGCGATGCTTGGGGCTGCCCATATGTGGACCAGGTAGGTGACGGGGATGGCGGTACTTGGCCCTGCACATATGTGGACCAGGTAGGTGACGGGGATGGCGATGCTTGGTGCTGCCCATATGTGGACCAGGAAGGTGAGGGATGAGGTGGCAGTTGACCCTGCTGATATGAGGGTGGAGCAGAAGGACCAGGCCATGCATAGGATTCAGGAGGACAGAGCGGTGCTGAGCCAGCTCTGACACTATGGCGCCGGCGTATCACTGCCTCGCCCTCGCGATTGTCTGGCTCCTGAAACTCCATAGGTCGTTTTATGTACAGATGCTTGACTGTGCCTCTTACTGTTCTGCTACTCTTAAGGGGTGTTATCCCAAGTGACTTTGCGTTGTGCACATACCCTTTTAATGAAAACATATTTTCTGTAATAAACAGAGTACAGAGTGTAGAGTTTAAGCAAGGTAGCACGTGTTCTTGTGCTTTTGCTAAAGCAAGTTTTTCAGCCCAGCCTTTTTATTTTATTTTATTTATTTACTTTTTATTTTTTTCTCTTTCATTGGTATTTGTTATTTCCCCCTCCCCCTCCTCTCTGTGCATTACCCTCACCCCTCGCCATCATCTCACCTCATATGGCTTCCCACACTCTCAATTGATCTCAAACCTCATTTCCTGTGCTAGACAAAATGACATCCAGAGTTACACTCAGTGTCGTTCCATACAGTGTGTCTCACTTAATGCAAAAGGGCTAAAAAACCCAGTGAAAGACAGAAAATAGTATCCTACCTCCAGCAGCTAAAGGCAGATATTGCATTTATACAGGAAACTCTTTTAAAAAAACTGATGCTGTCATTATCTTAAAGAAGATGGGTTGGACAACTGTACCACTCACAGTTTAACGTCAAAGCCAGAGGGGCCGCAATCCTTATACACAAAGATATCGCATTTCAAGCAGAAGAGGTGATTGCCGACACAATGGGAGATACGTCATTGTCATTGGTCAGTTATTCTATCTTCCTGTAATTCTTGTCAAGTTTATGCCCCAAATTTTGATGACCACAACTTTTTTACTAAACTCTTTTCTGCCATACCTGCCCATAACAATTACAACTTGATAATAGGAGGTGATTTTAACTGTGTGCTCAGCTCCACACTAGACAGATCCTCAGCTAGACCTCAGGCTCTCACCAAATCAGCCAAGGTCATCAATGGTTTTTGTGCACAATCTGGTCTTTCAGACATTTGGAGATTTAAATATCCCAATAAAAAAGGCTTCTCCTTCTTCTCCAGTGCCCATCATACTTACACCCGTATTGACTATTTTCTGATAGATAACAGGTTAGTGGGGAATGCAGACTCTTGCCAATACCACTCCATTTCTGTCTCAGACCATGGAGCTTTATCCTTTCAACTGAGCTTGCCCAATTGCTTCAGACCCTCTGGCCATTGGAGGCTTAACCCACTTCTATTGGCTGATGAAGAGTTTGTAAATCACATCTCCTCCCAGATTAATTTCTTTATAGAAACTAACACTACCCCAGATGTGTCCCACTCAACCATATGGGAGGCCACTTAAAGCGTTCCTTAGAGGGCAGATAATTGAGTACTCCTCCAGAATAAAAAAGCAAGAATGGCCAAACTTGAGACCATCTCCCAAGCCTTAGCTGATATTGACAAACTATACGCCTCATCCCCCTCTCCAACTCTTTATAAAGAAAGGCTGCGCTTGCAGACAGAATACGACACACTGACCACAGACAAAGCCACTTATCTACTCACCAGGGCCCGTTATAATATTTATGAATCTGGTGATAAGGCTGGCAACTGTTAGCCCAACAAGCCCGCCAATCCGCCTCCTCTCGCCTCATACCTAAGGTCCATGGTGAAAATGGTGAGATCGTGACCAACCATTTGGGGATCAACAATGTCTTTAAACAATACTACAGTGACCTATATAGCTCTGAACAAATGAAAACTCCCCAAAAATTGAGAGCTTCTCTGACAAACTCACATTTCCCTCTATCCCTCCGGAGCACAATTCACCACTTGGGGGAGAGATCTCAAACACAGAAATCTCAGAAGCTATTAAATCTTTAAAATGCAATAAAACACCTGGGCCAGATGGCTTTACCTCAGACTTCTATAAAAAATTTGCACCTGAACTATCCCCACTGCTTCAAGCCATGTTTAATGAATCCTTGTCGTCTAAAGAGCTTCCACCAACCCTACGACAAGCTGCATTACACTCATCCCTAAAAAGGTAAAGACCCACTACAGTGCACTTCTTATCGCCCTATCTCTTTACTGAATGGCGATTATAAAATTCTGTCTAAAATCCTAGCCTCTAGACTGGAGAAGTCACTACCACACATAATATCCACAGATCAAACAGGGTTTATTTTAAATAGACACTCTAGCTCAAACTTGAGAAGACTCCTAAATATCGTGTATTCCCCTTCAGCCCTTGTTCCTGAAATGGTGATTTCACTTGACGCCGAAAAGGCGTTCGATCGAGTTGAATGGAACTACCTGTTCTCAGTGCTCAAGCAATTTGGATTTGATGAAGCTTTTATATCCTGGATAAAACTTTTATATGCTCAACCCTTAGCTGCAGTAGTTACCAACGGCCAGCAGTCTGAATATTTTTCCCTGGGTAGAGGCACCCGCCAAGGCTGTCCCCTGTCGCCCCTCCTCTTCGCCATTGCAATAGAGCCGCTAGCCATTGCCCTTAGGCAATCGGATGAGTTTACAGGCATAGTGCGAGGTGGAATTACTCACAAGTTATCCCTCTATGCAGATGACTTGCTATTATATACATCTAACCCTATAACTGCAGTTCCCTCAATTGTCAACACTCTAAATCAGTTTGGGAAAATATCTGGCTACAAAATTAATCTCCAGAAGAGTGAAATGTTCCCTCTCAATCAGGCGGCCTCTCAAATTTCCCCATCACATTTCCCATTCAAAGTAGTTAAGAAGGGATTTAAGTACCTTGGAGTAGAAATCACGCCCTCTTTTCCACTGCTATTTATAAAGAACTTCGGGGTGCTCCTGGAAAAGTGTAAACAGGATATGGTGAGATGGTCCAGCCTGCCACTCTCCTTAGTCGGCCGAGTTAACCTAATTAAAATGATTGTGCTACCAAAATTTCTCTACCTCTTCCAAAACATTCCTATCTTGATAAGGAAAAAATTTTTTAAAACTTTGGACCGATGCATAGCATCCTTCATCTGGAATGGTAAATCACACAGGATTAAAAGGCAATCGCTTGAAAGACCCAAAGGGCTTGCTGGCTTGGCTTTGCCCAATTTTATGTATTATTATTGGGCCTGTAATATCCAGAAAATATTGTTCTGGATGAAGGACTATCAACCTGACAGCAGTGAGGCCTGGATACATCTTGAGTGCACAGGTGGCCCGGTCCATTTGCGCTCTGTCTTATGCGCTCCGTCCCCTCCGACCCCACATACCCGATTTTCTCCAACCCAATTGTCCTTAGCTCAGTTGGAATCTGGTCACAGTTTAAAAGACATTTCAACCTGTCTACAATGTCAATTCACTCCCCAATTGTCAATATTACAATTTCCCACCCTCTACCTTGGACTCAGCTTTTAAAATATGGATGGCAAAAGGCATTACTTCCACACTTAGCCTTTTTTTTCAGGGCAAATTTGGATCATTCGCACAACTCTCTGAGAAGTTTGACCTGCCAAAATCACATTTTTTTAGATATCTCCAAGTAAGACATTTTGTGCAGAAAAACATTGCTTCATTTCCAAATTTACCATCAGCTAACGCAACTGACAACCTTCTCACTTTGTCTCCGCACCGTAAAGGCTTAATTTCAGTCCTTTACAAGCAAATCTGCAACATCTCCCCCCAGTCACTGCAAGAAACTAGAACACTCTGGGAAGAAGACCTAGGGGAAGTAATGAGAGAGGATCAATGGGAGGCTGCGCTAAACTTAATACACACATCATCCCCATGCGCTAGACATAGCTTAATTCAACTTAAAATCCTCTTGAGAGTTCACTGGACCAGGGCTAAACTTGCCAAGATTTTCCCTGATGTTGACCCCTCGTGTCCCCGTTGTAAAAGTCAACCAGCTGATCACATACATATGTTCTGGTCCTGCCCTTTCCTCAGAACATTTTGGGCAGACATCTTTCATGCTTACTCTAAAATGTTTGGTGTGGTCATCCCTCCAAACCCATTATGTGCCATTTTTGGCTTTACTGATGAAGCTCGTCCTCTTAAGGGCAGGGCCCATGTTGTCATAGCTTTCACCTCTCTGCTTGCCAGACGTCTGATACTACTCTTATGGAAGGAACAAACATCACCCACATTCAGCAGATGGATTAGAGACACCATGTCTTTCTTGAAACTGGAGAAAATCAGATATACTCTGAAGGGTTCCATACAGAGCTTTGAGAGAACCTGGACCCCTTTCTTGTCGTACTATGAGAGCATACAAATCCCACTACAAGAGAAAGATTAGATGGCAACCATCCCCCTCCCCTCCCCCCCCCCCCCCCTTTATTTATTTTTTTTAAATTTATTTTATTTTTTTTATTTTTTTTATTTTTATTTTTTTATATATATATTTTTTTGCTTTGTCTGGCAGCATTGTTGTATGTAATTGTACTGTAATAATTCAATATTCCTGTATATATGTGTATATATATATATATATACATTCTAGATTCTGTCCTAATGTATGTACTTCTGCTGCATGGGGTAGGCTGGCTGGGGGTGGGTGGGTCTTATTGTGGGTAGGGGTATAACCATTAGATTTGTGATGTGTAATTGTATAACTGTATTGATTACCCAAATAACACCAATAAAAAACTGTTAAACATAAAAAAAAAAATTTAAAAAAAAAAAAAAAAAAAAAAAAAAAAGAATAAGAAGTCCTTTATTAGCAATGCGGAAATTTACATAGAGGAAGTCAAAAAATGTATCTCACCAAGAAGATACTGTGGTGTTGTTGACAGTAACCAGCACCAAGGTGGTTTGGTCCTGAATCACCCGGCTGTCCTCTAGCAGTTGTTTGATGTGCTGGTACGTGTGAACAATTGACTGGGGAACTGGTAAGGTTTTACCCTTGCAGTCTTTTGGCCTATTTCGGGCACACTGGTACTCTTTTAACAGCCTGAGGGAAACACACTCAGAGATTCTGTTGCTGTCAGGTCTCTGGGCTGCCTGGCCATGGGTCATGAACAGTCTAGGAAGGAAAAGACGACATGATCAATATTGCACAGCAGACAGTATATTCATTTAAAGAAAAGAAAAGGTGATGTATGAATCATTATATTAAGTATAACCCCACTTCACAGTTAAAACTAGTCTGTTACTGAACAGTCAAAAATGCTGTGAGGATTTACAGAACAACATTAATTTTCCTTGTGTGATACTGCTTTAATGTAACATGTCATTAAAAATAATTATCAGACTTGTGATTATGTGTGCATCCACTATAGTGCAGTTCACCTTTCAGCCGCTTGCTGACCAGGTGCAGAGCCACTGCGTTTCCTGGATGCTCTCCACGGCCCAACTAAGGTCTTCCGCTTACATTTAAGGCTATATTTTGTGACTGACTTGTCCATGGTGTGAAGACTTGTGTACAGCCGCACAATCTCTTCTGTCTCTGAGGCTGACAAAGCTGTTATTGTGCGGTTTAGGTTGACGAGATAGTCTGCCAATTTGTCAACCGCCTCCCATCCAGGAAAACCCCTTGCATCACATCGGCTCTCCTGAGAAATGAAGAACATTGAGAAATGATAAGGCAGTGTGTCCCATACATTGACTTATAGGACCAGTTTTTTAATACACCCCTCCCTCTCTGTATAAGTTGTCTTAATCAGAAGATGCTTGAGCACAGGAAGTAAGATTGTTTTGCTTTTTCCCGGCAAAGACGTCTGGTTGAATTCCTGAACAGTAATTGTAATTATATCTATATATGTCACACAAATTGACAAAATGCAACTGTACAAATGGTGCAGTTATTTATTTGTCATAAAGTAAATGGCAAATATTTGCAGTGGAGCATCGTATAGCTACCACTAGGGGTCAGGGTTATATAAAAATATATATATATATAGTTAAATTACCTGAGATGAAGTGCTTGGTCCACTCGTGGAGTTGTCCTCACTGAGTACACTTCTGGCTGGACTGTCAGGACTTTGAGAGACACTGTGTAGATCAGAACTTGTTTCCTAGAAATTTGTAAGGGGGACAAAGTTCCGAAACAAATCCTTGCATTTTAAAATTGCCTGTTTACAAAATTCCTTGGTCTACAAGCACGCAACAGAAAGACAAATAGCGACAATTCATAAAATAAGCAAATTTCCCCGTTGTCGGACTAATAAAGTACTGTACATCTTATCGTAACGTTAGTAAAGTGATTACACCGCTGATATTAACGGTGGAAAAAGTTCAGCGTCTGACACAATTATTGCGCGACAGCAACAGCGACATAAAGTTGTGAAATGGCCGCCCATAGTATGATGATGTTACTTACTGTTTTTTTTCTCTATTTACTCTTCGCCCGAAGAATCACTGCCATTTGATGCTTCTGCAGAGACCGGTAGAGAAGGGGCGGGACTATATTGACGCTGTCGACACGTGACACGGGCTACCAATCCTCAGGTCCGACCCGCAGTCCGAACGGCGGTTAGGACTGCGGGTCGGACTTTCGTTTGATGTTAGGACTTCAGTTCGGACTTGGTCGATAAATGTTAGGACTGTTAGGACTTGTTAGAATGGT
>VCHM03000592.1:0-11426 GCA_006182925.3 Reinhardtius hippoglossoides
CCCAACTTGCTCCATTAAATCTTTACTTTAAAACGTTAAGGGGTAAATGTTACAAAAACGTTTAATTATCAGTGTTCCAGTGCAGCAATAGTACTCAAAGTCAAAATGAATTCAACCATTTACTGAGACAATTGGAAGTGATTTGTAATGTGACAATTTATGATTCAACATATTGTACAAGGTATAGTCAATATACAGTACCTTCGGAAGTATATAAAGTACTGATCGGTAGGGCTGCAACTAACGAATATTGTGATAGTCGATTAATCTATCGATTATTGAAACGATGAATCGACTAATCGGATTATGAATCACACAAATACTCAATGGCTCTTATTTAACCATCAGCTTTTTCGTTCGTGGCATGTGATGACTGATGTTGGGACATGGTTTTTGCGAAACCAAAGCAAGCCTCCATGTTCAGTCGAAAGCCTTGAGCACATGTTCTTTGTCCTGGAGAAAACCAGAGCAAGGCCTCCCAGGGTGCGGCAACGTCAAACAGAGGTGTAAAACCCCCCCAGGGACACAGGTTTCAACTCCCATTGGTCACTCTGGACCCCATGACCTGTGAGGTCACCGGGCCAATATAAGGCCTGTAAACCCCCTCTTCTCTCTCTTCTACGACTCTTCCTACAATCCTTCTACAGGAGGGAAGGCTGTCGAGCCTCTTCTGCAGCTCACATCTTCTCTTCCCATCCAACTCTTCGAGAGGAGCACGAAGGTGCAACTTCCAGCTCATCTCACCAAGGAAACCTCCTTACACTCCAAGCTCTACCAACCCTTCAAGCAGCGACTCGATGTCCTGCTGGAGAACCTCAAACAGCAACTGAACTCAACAGAATCACTGAGGCCGGAGACAGAAACCAGCAAGACGACTTCCCAGAACTGCGAACTGCACAGCAACTCTTTTTCCCCTTTCCACGGATGGGTAACACAACTGGGCTTAATAATTATACTAGGCTAAGCAAGACTGTTTATTCGATTCTGTGTGATGTTATAAGTTTGATTTGTGGTGTTGTGATACTTTGGGTACAAGTTATTGAGAAAGTAATGTTAGTCTGTTATGCTCTTCACAGTCTTTCGTTGCATCCAATCTAGTAACTTCCTCTAATTTGGCACACACACAGACACATGCATAACTCTTCACCTCATTAGTTCTACAGGTCGTAAACATTCCAATAGGGGGGGACAGGTGTCATCTCTTTGGCCGGCCGCCATTTTGAAAGCACGCTGACTCACACAGACACACACACATGTAGACTCGCATGCCTATCTTTGTTTAGTAAGTACACCATTAGTAATTTGTGTTTTATACTTTATTATATTCATAATAAATGTCTTTCTTTCACAAATGTTTTTGTCATTAATGGTGCATAAGTGAATTTTGCCAACCTCTACACTGTCAAGAACTCCATATCCTTCAACTTAGCTAACTATCTATATGGTAATTTTGGTTATAGTTATTAATTTAATTGTTAATCAGAGTTCCAAATTTGTAGTTAGTACCTTTATGAGACTTAATCAATAAATTGGCTATCTTTTCCCTTCCTTTGAAGGGTGGTGCCCCGAGGTAACTTTAATCAATTAAAGTTATAATTTAATATTAATAATAAAATATTCATATTTTTATTTTGATAACCAAATTTATTGAATGCCAAAAGGCACACCATTTTATGGTATCACGTTTAATGCATTATGGCCCAACACTGACAAAGACAATACAGATCGATACTTCGTTCACAAATGTCTTTTAATAAACTTTGCTGCATATGAGGCTACTATTGATACAAAAATAAAGAAAAATCAAGTTTGGTCCATTTAAATCCAATGACAGGCAAAAATGTATTTAAATTAAAGTTTCCCTTTTTCCTGTGAACCAAGAACAGGCTAAGTGCCTATACTAAAAATAATAAAAACAACTAACCTTTTCCTTGCAAAAGTAAACAAAAGTGCATTGGGTCTGGCATCTTGCTACAAATCTGTCAAGTTGCAACTAGATAGATACTTCTCCATTTTATTCAAATGAGGAATCAATCTCAAAAGTCTGTTTGGGCTTGCTTCTTCTGAGAGCCGATATTCCTAGCTGCAGAGATATTCGCTCTGATGGTTGATTTGCAGGAATGCACAGAAAAGATCTTGCCAGCTTTGGATCTTGCCCCTCATTTCCACTCCACCATCTGAGAGGGTCTTCCTTTTTGGATATTGCTGTCTCTGCAAAGTACATCTTCATTCCTCACCATTTGGATCTGTTGGTCCTCCTGGGTTTCCTCTTCCGAACATTGACCTTCTGCTGTTGCTCGCAGCCATGTATCCCAGTCTCCTTTGCTTCTTTGATAGCAAGGACTTAAATTGTCCCTTGCACCCTTGTGCCATCTTCAGCTGCTAAAAACTTAAGCTTTCTGAATCTTGGGTCCATGGCAGCTGCAAGAAGAAGTGGGTTGTCTCTCTCTTCTGAGATGGTGTTCAGACTCCCCCATCTCTCGGTTATCCCTTTTCCTGCACTGGCCAGAAAGACTTTTCCTGGGCTTGTCTCAAAACGGCTTTGCTGTAAGGACCGTTGCAGCCCTCTGACAAGCTATGGAAGACATGAAGCGGTTGCATAATCCTTCCAGTAAGGTAAACTTTGGCACATTCAAAAGGCTGCAACCCTTGCACCACCTCTTCAAGCAGCACCCATTGATCTGGCTTCAGGTCAAAGTAGTGTTTGCCCCTTGGAGTTACCTCAGGATCAGATAGAGTCACAGTGACTGGCCAGCGCTGCTGCAACAGTCTCTCTACCATGTAGTACGTACTGTTCCATCTTGTACTTACATCCTGGATCAGTTTGTGCTGTACTGTGTTCATTTGTTGCTATTTTGACTTCAGTTTTGTATTGGCCAGCTCGCTTCGCCTGAAGTGTTCCACTAAGCGTCTTGCAGCACCAACAGCTCTGCTGATACTGGACTCTTTGAGGGCAATATTAACTATGAGTTGAAGCGTGTGCCCAGTGCAGCGCACAGAGGCCCAACTGTGTTTTTCTTGTAGCGTTCGCATGGCTGCTACCATATTGGACCCGTTGTCATGAACTACTGCTTTTATTTTGGGAGGCAAGATGTCAAATTTTCCTATAACCTCCTCCATCCATGTCATGACGTTTGGAGCAGTATGCCTCTCCTCCAGAGGCATGGTGGCAAGGTTAAATGTCTTCATTTGCCAATCTTCAGTGATGAAATGGCAGACACTCTATTCTTTTTTTTACATTATTGTGGCCATTTTAGGATTTAATTTAAACAAGAAACCTGCAGGGGACTTTCCAGGGGAGTGGTCTTCACCTCTTTTACGCCTTTCTCCTCAGGCGTGAACTTCTTAGACGAAGGTTCAGCTGAGGGAGAACGAGGTCTCTTTGTGCCCTGTCGAGCTGTGGGAGCTGAAAAGCCAGGTCTGCTAACCAGGCTCACAATTCTCTTAGTGGGCAAGACACCTGTGGTGGAGTTTTTGGGGCAGGTGGGTTTCAACCCTTGAAGTTGTTTCTCCTCAGGCCTGAACTTCTTACTTGAAGTTCCTGGGGAGGGAGAACGAGGTCTCTTTTTGGCCTGTGGAGCTGTGGAGGCTGGAGGGGCTTTGCAGGCCTCCTTCTCTCCCTGCTCAAATTTGACTCTTTCCTTCAGAGCGTTGACTTTTGTCTTCCACTCCTCCACTCTCTGGGGAATCTCTTTCTGGACGGATCTGAACTCAGCCATGAGCTCCAGGTTATTTTGTTCAGGTAACACATTTTCGATCACATCATCCATTTGAAGAACGACGCCCTCCATCTTCCTCTGTTTGTTGAAGGAGTCCTCCCTGTCTTTGAGCAGATTCTCCAGCTTCTTTATCTTCTCATAGCAGGCCTTCTTTTCTGCCTTCTCAGCTTTGAGACTATCCTCCAGAGCGTTGGCTTTTATCTTCCACTCATTCTGGATGGGGTGGACCTCTCTCTGGATGCCTCTGAGCTTGACCATGAGCTCCAGGTTTTGATGTCCAAGTGCCACTTTTACATTTGATGTGCTTCATCTTCTTGTCAAAGGAAAGCTCCATCGCCTTGACCTGGTTGCACAGCTCCCTTTTCACCTTCTCGATCTCAAACTGATCGTTTCTAGGACGAGACCTCAATTTGTAGATGTACTTTTCTTTGTCCTTCAACACCAGCTTCAACTCCTTGAGCTCGTCCTCCAACATTTCTAGGCATTATGCTATAATTGTAAGGGTTTTGTATTTGCCAGTGTTTGGGTTCCACCTCTTTTTGAAGAGGTGGTTTCTGTTTATTAGTAAATCCCTGTGTTTAATGTTTTCACACTCCGGGTTCTGTTTCCTGTTTTATTTTGTAGTCTGGGTTCTTTTGTCTCGTGTCTAGTTTTACTTCCTGTCTGTGATTGTCTGCACCAGTCCTCATGTGTTACACCTGTGTCCCATTGCCCCTGCCTTCCCTGTGTCTGTATTTAGCCTCTGTGCTTTCCTTTGTCCTGGTCGGATCGTTGTTGTATGTCAGTTGTGTTCTCTGGTCTGTCGTCTGTTAGTTGTGATCTCCTATCCTGGTATCCTGTCCTGATCTCCGGTGTATTTCGTATCCTGTGTCTCCTGAGCCTCTGCACCTCTGCATCCCCTGTGTAAGCTTCCTGTGTTTTCTCCCTATGCTTTAGTTGTTTGTCTGTTAAGACTTTGTTTTCATTCAAATTACACTCTTTAAGTTTAAACTCTGCATCTGGTCCATCTGCCTCACAACTCTGACATAATGTTAAATGCCTACAAATGTCCAGCCAATCAGAATTGGCCGGACATTTGTAGGCATTTTACTATAATGTTAAGAGCCTAGAAGTGTCTGGCTCATTCTAAGTGACCTGGACATTTGTAGGAATTTTACTATAACATGCTCAACTTCTTACCAAACTTTGCAGAAAATTAGAAAGTGGTGAAAATGTACGTATTCTGGAGTAATTTTACGTTGTTACTTTTGTTTGTCCAAGTTTTTTACCCCTCTATTTTGAATGTAATAGTTTTAATAGATTAAAGTAGGCTTACCTTATGCTGCCACCAGATGGCAGTCATAAACACCTTGACTCCATAAATAACTGTTTCTCAACCATTGGGTTCAGACCCTCCAGAGGTCACATGGTCAATCTGAGGGTCTGTGATATGAGATATTGAAACATATTTTCTTGTTTTGCAAATGAAGTATGAGGAGATGGTGTTAATTGGTAAATTTCCAGATATCTGATGTGTTACATTTAGGACCAATATACTGTTTGTGTTTAGTGAAATGCAGTTTTGTATTGTAGTGTTTTTCCATGTTACTCTTTGTTGCTGCATATTGAAAAGCCAACTCACAGTGTGTGCTTGTCACCTGGAGTCAGAGCTTTCACTGTGGGCTCAAGTGTTTGTGGTAAGATTGATTAAAGAATGCTTTATTAGTTGAATGGCAGATCTCTGTAATGGCTATTTCAGTTGATCCGTTGAGTCGTCCTTGGCTTTGGCCCCAGCTGTTAAAAGGGACGGGCAATTCATTGCATTTCAATTACTGCTTCCAACGATTATGAAAACAAAGTAGTTAACATAAAACAATCATTCATTTCCAGCATTTCATTTTGCAATGAATGGGGCGTTCAGGATGAAGGGATGGTTGAGGGAGAGGAAGGATGAGAGACAAGATTAGGACTAGCTCCGGCGTTTAAAGTGAAAAAAGGGGAATATCTTCCAACTCACTCTCCCTTCCCCCTCCTCCTTCTCCTTCTTCTTTCTCTCCAGTTGCTCTTTCTTTTCCTGCTTATTCTTCTCTTTCTTCTCCTTCTTCTCCCTCTTCTTCAGTTCTTTGTTCTCCTTCTTCTCCTTCTCCTCTCTCCAGTTTGCTCTTTCTTTTCCTGCTTCTTCTCTTTCTTCTCCTTTTTCTCATTTTTGACCTTCACCTTGTCCAAGTCGGTCTCAAAGGTGAGTTCCTGAAAAGACAGACAATATAAGTGTCAACACTTTCTTCCTCAAAGTCTAAACATGAAACAAACTTACAATCCATATAATTCAAATCTAAAATGATCTGATTTAACGTACCTGAAGCTCAATGTTCTTCAGTATCAGGGGTTTTACTTCCTTGTGCTCAGGAGACAACTTCTCCTCTGTGCAGCATATCTTGTTTAAAAGATCCTCGCTCTGCTCGAAGCTGGCCTCCTCTTCCAGGACGCTCAGCTTCTCCTCGTAGTTCTCCTGCAGACCTGCAAATTTCCCCTTCCAGTCATTTCTAACATACAAAACTGCCTTTTTAGGTCATTTAGAACGACATTTTGGACGACATTCCGAAGTATGACTTTTTTTCTTATATTTTAGACAACATACTAAACTGCCTTTTTAGATGATTTAGAACGACATTTGGACTTTTTTAACCTATTTTGGACGACAAACCGAAGAATGAGTTTTTTTCAGGTTTTTTCCTGTTTTGGACGACATACAAAACTGCCTTTTTAGGTCAACGCTTTTACCACACTGCTTTCCTTTTTTACAAACTGTCTTTTTACGTCAATGTCTTTTTACGTCAATGTCTTTTTACGTCAATGTCTTTTTTACAACACTGTATTTTTACGTAATCGTCTTTTTACGTCTGTCTTTTTACAACACTGTCTTTTTACATAAATGTCTTTTTACAACACTGTCTTTTTACGTCATGTCTTTTTACGTCAATGTCTTTTTACGTCATGTCTTTTTACGTCAATGTCTTTTTACGTCAATGTCTTTTTACGTCAACTGTCTTTTTACAACACTGTCTTTTTACAACACTGTCTTTTTACAACACTGTCTTTTTACAACACTGTCTTTTTACAACAATGTCTTTTTACGTCAATGTCTTTTTACGTCAACGTCTTTTTACGTCATTGTCTTTTTACGTCAACGTCTTTTACGTCAATGTCTTTTTACAACACTGTCTTTTTACGTCAAATGTCTTTTACAACACTGTCTTTTTACGTAAATGTCTTTTTACAACACTGTCTTTTTACAATGTCTTTTTACAACACTGTCTTTTACGTAAGTTTTACAACACTGTCTTTTAGTCATGTCTTTTTACGCAACTGTTTTTACTCAATGTCTTTTTACAACACTGTCTTTTTACGTAACTGTCTTTTTACGTCAATGTCTTTTTACACACTGTCTTTTACGTAATGTCTTTTTACAACATGTCTTTTTACGTCATGTCTTTTTACAACACTGTCTTTTTACGTAATGTCTTTTTACAACAGTTACGAACGTCTTTTTACGAACACTGTCTTTTTACGTCATGTCTTTTTACGTCAATGTCTTTTTACGTCAATGTCTTTTTACGTCAATGTCTTTTTACAAACTGTCTTTTTACGTAACGTCTTTTACGTAACGTCTTTTACGTCACTGTCTTTTACGTAAACGTCTTTTTACAACACTGTCTTTTTACGTCAACGTCTTTTACAACACCTTCGTCTCTTTTACGTCATTCTTTTACGTCAATGTCTTTTTACAACACTTAGTCTTTTTTACGTAAACGTCTTTTTAACACTGTCTTACGTCATTTTTACATGTCTTTGTACCTTACATGTCTTTTTACGTCAACGTCTTTTTACGTCAACGTCTTTTTACGTCACTGTCTTTTACGTAAACGTTTTTACAACACTGTCTTTTTACGTCATGTCTTTTTACACATGTCTTTTTACGTCAAGTCTTTTTACAACACTGTCTTTTTACCTGTCTTTCGTCACGTCTTTTACGTCACTGTCTTTTTACGTCATGTCTTTTACGTCAATGTCTTTTTACGTCATGTCTTTTTACACACTGTCTTTTACGTCAACTGTCTTTTTACGTAACTGTCTTTTACCATGTCTTTTACATGCTTTTTCAACTGTCTTTTTACAACTGTTTTTCTATTTTTACGTCAACGTCTTTTTACGTCAAGTCTACTACGTCTTTTACGTCATGTCTTTTACACATGTCTTTTACGTCATGTCTTTTAAACTAGTCTTTTTACGTAATGTCTTTTTAACACTGTTTCTTTTTACGTCATGTCTTTTTACGTAAACGTCTTTTACAACTGTCTTTTACGTACATGTCTTTTTACTCAATGTCTTTAGTCATGTCTTTTTACAACACTGTCTTTTTACGAGTCTACGTCAATGTCTTTTTACTAACTGTCTTTTTACGTACAGTCTTTTTACAACACTGTCTTTTAGATACAGTCTTTTACGTCATGTCTTTTTACACATGTCTTTTTACGTAACGTCTTTTTACAACACTGTCTTTTAGTCATGTCTTTTATATGCTTTTCAGCTTTACTATGTCTTTTACGTCAATGTCTTTTTACAAACTGTCTTTTTACGTCAATGTCTTTTACGTAAACGTCTTTTTACGTCAGTTTACGTACACGTCTTTTTACTCAATGTCTTTTTAGTCAGTCTTTACTCATGTCTTTTTACGCACTGTCTTTTACTAACACTGTCTTTTTAGCATGTCTTTTACATGTCTTTTTACGTCATGTCTTTTACACACTTCGTCTTTTACGAACGTCTTTTACAACTTGTCTTTGTCAACGCTTTTCACCTGTCTTTTATAGCATTGCTCTTTTGGACCTGTAACTGCAAACTTTGAAACCGGGCTTGAGCCTCAAGGCCCAGGGAAGCTCATCCAAATTTAGACCTCTAGCTGCTAAGGCCAGACAGTTGCCCTTTTCAGTGTCCATTCAATACAGCCCTGTGCAGTCAGCGCTAGACAAAGTTAGTGTTTTTTTATCACTGTCTTTGTTGAGCTAAGCCACCAATTTTTCAAGCCCTCCTGGGTTCCGACCTTAAGCTCTGTCAATATGGGGTCCCTGGGTGTTGGGACCGAACTGCACCTGTGTGGGTTTCAGGATCAACTGGCCTTGGCATCATCTTTGGACCTGTAACTGGCAGAACTTTGAAAACCGGGCTGAGCAACCAAGGGCCAAGGGGAGAGCTCATCCAAAATGTCAGACCTCTAGCTTCTAAGGGGCCCAGACAGTGGCCCTTTTCAGTGTCCATTCAGTACAGGCCCACTGTGCAGTCAGCAGCTGAGACAAAAGTTAGAGGTGTTTTTTTTACTTCTGGTTGAGCTAGAGCCACCAGATTTTTCAAGCACCCCTGGGTTCCGACCTTAAGCTCTGGTGCAAATATGGGGACCCTGGGTGGTTGGGAACCGAACTGCACCTGTGTGGGTTTCAGGATCAACTGGCCTTTGGCATCATCTTTGACCTGTAACTGGCATAACTTTGAAAACCGGGCTGAGCACCAAGGGCTCATAGGGAGAGCCTGCGCAGTGCCCAAATGTCAGCCTCTATCCTTCTATGGGGCAATGAGACAAGTGAGCCCTTTCAGTGGTCATTGCCCAGTACAGCCCCAACTGGTGCCACGTCAGGCAATGAACAACTGATTCAAGTGTATATCATTTGTTACTTAACTATTAAAGCTCATGATGCCACTCTAGATATTTCAGATGTCACTCGCCTGGTTACCAGAAACTTAGAGCTCTGGTGCAAATATGGGGACCCTGGGTGGTCGGGAACCGAACTGCACCTGGTGGGTTTCAGAGATCAACTGGCCTTTGGCATCATCTTCTGACCTGTAACTGGCATAACTTTTAAACGCGGCTGAGCGTGTGATTATACGCAAGCCCTGGCCGGTCAGGGTGACCCAAGGATTGTCATTATCCAATTCTCATGGGGTAATTGAGACCAATGGATTGTCATGGGAGGGGTCATTTAGACCCCAGCACCGACCCCCAGCACCTGTGGTGCTCTGCGTGGGGTCATTATGACCCACACCTGATTCCAATTGATAATCAGGGGGGTACATTAGACCCATATATAAGGCTCAGTGTGCCACTCTCTCACGGACCATGGCAAGATGTCACGTCAGAAGCGTTTCACCAGAGAACAGGTTCTCCAACAGCTATTCTCCCAGCAACCATCCTCTGAACCCGAAGAGGACGCGAAAGAGCCAGACCGAGAAGCGGACGGACAACGAGATGGAGAAGCAGACAGAAAAGCAGACAGAGAGGACGGAGATGGAGACAATGGCGATAGCGAAGAAGACGAAGACGGTGAATATGACGACGACGACGGTGACGAAGATTACGACCCAGTGGGTGATGCTTCTGCAGATTCCTCCTCCTTGGAAGAAGAAGGAGGACAAGACAGCGGCGACACCACCACCACCGGACTCGTGGAAAGAGAGACCTTCCCCTCAAGAAACGGGGAAATAACATGGTCCTCGAGGGCGTACAGCCGAGAAGAGGGCCACTGCTCCTCCTCCTCCTCCTCCTCCTCCTCCTCCTCTGCTGCGGCTCAAAGCGGGGTCATCCGGGGCCCCACGATCCACGCGACGTCCCGCACCGGTGACCTTGCCTCGACGTTCCACCTGTTCATCACACCGACGGTGGAGAACATCATCCTGGAGATGACGAATCGGGAGGGTCGTAGAAAATACGGTGACGAATGGAAAGGGATGGACGAGACCGACCTGCGCGCCTACGTAGGGCTGCTGATCTTAGCGGGCGTGTACAGGTCCCGGGGCGAGGCCGCCGCCAGCCTGTGGGACGCAGAAAGCGGCCGGGCGATATTTCGTGCAACGATGCCCCTAAAACTCTTCCACACGTACTCCAGACTGCTGCACTTCGACGACCGCGAGACAAGACGCACAAGACGAGCCACGGACAAATTGGCGGCCGTGCGAGAGGTCTGGGACACATGGGTGTCGCGGCTACCGCACCTCTACAACCCGGGGCCCGAAGTGACCGTGGACGAGCAACTGGTTCCGTTCAGAGGTTAGTCTTTTTTTAAATTTATATTATTATTATGTTATATTATGTTATGTTATATTATGTTATGTTATGTTATGTAGATAGCGGCTGCTAGTCCTCGTCCTCATCTCATCTCCTCTCATCTCTTCTCCTCCTGTTTTTCTCTCTAGGCCGGTGTCCATTCCGTCAGTACATGCCCAGCAAGCCGGCGAAATACGGGATCAAGTCGTGGGTGGCCTGCGATGCGAAATCAAGCTACGCTTGGAAGATGCAAGTGTACACCGGAAAGCTGAGCGGCGGACAGCCAGAACGGAACCAGGGGTTGCGGGTAGTGCTCGATGTAACGGAGGGACTGCACGGTCGTAACGTCACGTGCGACAATTACTTCACCTCCTACCAACTCGCGCTGCAGCTCCTGGAGAGGAAGCTCACCGTGGTCGGCACTGTTCGGAACAACAAGCCGGAGATCCCGACCGGGCTGCTCGCGGTCAGGGGAAGAGAGGTGTTCTCATCCAAGTTCGCATTCACGCCCACTGCCACTCTTGTGTCCTACATCCCAAAGAAAAACAGGAACGTGGTTCTCCTGAGCACCCGACACCCTGAGGCCGACATCAGCGACCGCGAGGATGGGAAACCGTCATCGTCCTGGACTACAA
>VCHM03000593.1:0-11419 GCA_006182925.3 Reinhardtius hippoglossoides
TGCTGTGAACCACAATGTTTAACTTTCTGTCACAAACGTATTTACAACACTTCCAGAACCCCTTTCAAAGTAAAAGCACCTGGGCGTTGACGTCCTGAATCCATGTATTTGTTCTAACGGGTTGTTCTTAGAGGATCCGTGGAGCTGGTGTGGATTGTTAGAGTCTCTGAGGAGGACCAGGGTCTTCAGAGACCCACGAGATCCTTTGAGCTCCTCTGATGAGTTCATGAAGGATCTAGATTCTCCTCAGAGGATAAACCTTTGTCAGCTGCTGGAGCCGAACAGAACCAACTGACCCGTAGGAGCAAAGTGCTCCCAGTACCACAGACTATCTGCATCTACTGTACTTCACTTACTGATACGGATGTACTGGGAGTGTTAGCGGAGGATAACCACACATACTTTAATACTTTGATCCTTTAAGTAGCTTTATCCTATGAAACTAAATATTTATTTGGAGGATAGATAGTTTAAAGATTTTGTTACAGGTTAGGGGTTAGAAATTAAATTAATAAAATGATATTCTTTTTGGGAACCAGCCTGAGGATGGAGTAGAGGCAGCAGAAAGTATCAGAGTATGTAGGAGATGTCTTATTGTACTAGTACAATACTACAGTGCCCTTTCATGTAATACTGGTTTATCTCATTCGTGAATCCACCAATAAACATGCAAAGCCATAAACAAGCTCATGAAGTTCATGTGTCCTGCAACCCCCTGCCACTAGGAGAAGGAAACTCAACCTCTAGTGTTACAGTTTTTTTCGATTGCATAAACACTAAAATCAAAAGTATTACACAATTATTAAAACCTTACACTCAAGGAGCAAAACAACGGCTCAGATCTGCACCACTATCAGCACAAGGTCAGCTTCACACTTTTTGCAAAACACTAAACACACTTGTAAACATTAGACACAGAAGTATATCAAGATGTCACTTCCTTGCAATTCCAAAGCACTGACTGTCAAATGACCCCCCCCCCCCCTCTATGAGCCAGTTGGTTCAACACAGCCATCAGGTGCACAAACACATGATTGCTAAATTGTAGACACACCAATCAGGTTTAAGCTCTATACAAATTTAGCAGGTGAGTTCACCTGTCTTCAACCAAAATGGAAGGAGTCAGAAGAAGAAGAAGAGTGATGGTGAAGGGGGAATCCACGGAGGAGGAGGAGGAGGAGGAGGAGGAGGAGGCATGAGTATGTGGAGGTATGTATTGTTCACTTTAGCACTGTGATGTCGCATACTGCACACGTAACCTTTATAATGTAAATGTACTGTATACTAGATCTATGCTGAACTACACATTCTTGTCTTTCAGAGAGTTTTACAGATGGATGATGAGGAAATCCCGCATGAATTCATGTACATAGATGAGGCAGGGTTCAACCTGACAAAAGCAAGAAGGAGAGGCAGAAATATCATTGGCCACGGGGCTATAATCAATGTCCCGGGGCAACGTGGGGGTAACATCACCCTTTGCGCTGCCATTACACAGAATGGGGTCCTCCTCCGTCACGCCAATATGGGCCCTCACAACACACCTCACATTCTCACGTTGTTGGACCGATTGCACAACATCGTCACAGCAGTAAACCACATGCACCAGATGCAACACATTGTCATCTGGGACAATGTGTCATTCCACCGCTCTGCTCTGGTCCAGAACTGGTTTCAACACCATCCACAGTTTACAGTACTATACCTTCCACCATACTCTCCGTTTCTAAACCCAATCAAAGAGTTTTTCTCGGCATGGCGGTGGAGGGTTTACGATCTCCGGCCCCTCATTGAAACCTGAACTGGATACAGAATCTTCTGCTTGTCTGATATTTGATGAGCTTACAGTGTTATGCACACGACTGTAGTAGCATGAAAACTGGGACATGTTTTGTTGTGATTCTCCATGTTGACATGTTGACTGATTTGGGAATATGGAGGGAAATAAATTATACTTTCATCAGTCTGCAGCATTGGTCTTGTGTAGTGTTTGGTGAATTTATTGTATATTTGCACTTTCTCTGTGTACTTCACTTACAGTACTCTAATCACTGAGAAGGAGAATTGCTAAAAGTGTTTCAGGTTCGCAGCAGCAGTGTGTAACTGGTTCAAACAGAATGAAGTCATATGAAACGTGTGTGTTTCATATGGTAACAAAATATGGTTTTGATAAATTAGTGTATAGTTTTTACAAGAGTGTTTTCATTTCGCAAAGGATCTGGGGTGTTCTGCTGATTGGGTGAAGTGTTCTGAAACACCGGGCCCTGTTTTGAAGATCGTGCTTAAGCAATCGAGAAAAACTGTAACGTCATAAAGGCTGGAAATGAATTACAGAACTTTATAGCCAGTAACACTGAGAGCACATCAGTCAGCAGCTTTAAGCAGCACTCTGTACCTCCACCCAGTTCTATGGCTTTGTGCCCAAATGAAGGTCAAACACAAGCTCTTCAAGTTTTTGTTTCCTTTAAAACTGACACAAAACCAGTATAAAGTTATAAAAAACTACATTTATAGTGTTGTTATATAGTATAGATGTTTTAGATTTATGTTTATATATATAAATGTGTACCTGGCTCTGCAGGTCGATGTCTCTCACTCCTCAGCCAGTGAGTCCAAAGCTTTACTGGGATCCACAGTGAAGACTCTCGACAGGTTGGTGACCACTGCTGTAACGTATGATTCTGAAATCACGTTCTGTTATTAAACACTTGATGAACAGATGTGATGAAGATAAAACACCAAGCTGTGAGTTAACTCTGTTAATTAGTCCTTTGAAGCTCTTTGTTCCACAGCTGCTGTTCACATCTGTCTCTGGGGATCCGATCACATGAAACCACGTCTGTCACCAGGTGTGAACTGACAAACTTAGAGTCGTGTGATCAGCAGACGGATGTTAACAGCAGGTGTGAGAGTGGGACAGTAACACTTTCAGAAAGTTGTGTTCACACTCACCTGCTCACTTTTCTTCCTTCTGCTCATCCAGGTGAAAATGGAGTCTGACACTTACCTGTTCCCAGGCTCCTCCTCCCTGTTGAACCAGTTCACTCTTGAAAACAACCAGTTCAAAGTCCAGTTCATACCCATGAAGATGAACTGGTTCACGTTCACAGTTCATTTTTTATTGGGATGGTATTTAGTTAATAATTAATGGAGTCGGATCATTGATCCAGATCTTCACTTTAACACTGAGTCCTGACATAAAGTATATCCCATAAATATGTTTGGTGGAATTGTAACGGATCATTTGGACGACGTGTCCTTCACACTTTGTGTCTTGTCTGTGTCACCATGACAACAGCCTCGTGCACAGCTCCATGCAGAGATGATGGTCTCACTCTGGTGCAGAGGAAGTGGACTGGACCTCACAGCTTCAACATCTGCTGGACAGATGTTAGAGCAGCGTGTTCATGAACATGGCGTCACAGTCACATGTTACACTGACACACGTGTGTTGATGATCATAACAAAGTCACATGATGACCTCTCCGTACAGTGAGAACTTGAGCCTGTCAGGAACCGACTCTGTCAAACATTTCTTATCCTGAAGTCACAGAGAACTGAGACGGGCTTGGAAATAAACTCAGTGAAATCATCATGTTGAGACAAGTGTCTCCACAGAATAACACAAACTGTTCAACACAACAGGCCCAAAATGTCCACTGTCTTCAGGACATCATCTCTCAGACACTTCCTGTCCCTTGTCTCTGCTGTGAACCTCCCATCATCAGTTATTTCCCAGCATGCTGCTGTTCCCAGAGGCCTGCTACAGTCTCCCCCTTGTGGTTGTTCTGAGTTGGTGGTCGAGAACATACAAACAGATTTACATAATTGTTTTAGAAATTATTTTTGCAACAATTCACAAACTGGACAGACGAAGAATCTTCATCTACGTTTGTATAAAACATCCTTTGGTCAGTTTTCTATTAAATATGGTAAAATATTTATGAAATCTTCCTCAGAGACTTAAAAATGCTCTGCTCTTCATCGACTCTTCTTCATTCTGTAAATATGACATTCACTTTTCTTCTGGTTGTTTCCATGATATCAAACTGGTGATTTTGTTCATGTACCTGCAGCAAGGAGGTGATGTTTCCACCTGTTTGTTTACAAGAGGAAAGAAAACCAGAGTCATGATTCCAGTGAAGTCGGTGGAAGGATGTTTATTGAGCATTAAAGCAGAGACAAGTAGAAACAACAGAACTTTTCTCTCGCAGATGTTTTTCTTCTCGTTACATCTGGTTTGTCACAGAGGAAATGATCCATGTGTTTGACTCATAGACTGAATATAAAAGCTTTGACCGGGATGTTCTGCTGTTATACTACAGCGCCACCTGTGGGTCAAAAAGTAGAAAAGCAACCACCGCTCTGCACCTGATGCAGAAATGAAAACGTCCCATTTTTAAGTCCAGAGTTTTCATCTTTTGTGTCAAAGACAAAACTCAGATTTTGAACTCAAAGTGATTTAAATGTGTTTAACTTTGTGTTGAACTAAATCAATTTGTGACGTGAATCCAGGAACTTTAAGATCATAAACAGATACACAGAATGTGGTTATACACACATGGAGACATACTGAGGGACACAGGTGGAACATAATAAAGGCAAAGTTAAATACACTATATGTGACTCTTTACAGAGGGTTTATATGTTCTGTTGGTGTTGTGTCATTTCAATAAACACATTCTTCATGTGAATAAACACAATCGGCCTCAAGAGGACGAGCGGTAAAGATCGTGAACAGAAGGAAGAGGTCGACAAAGATGCTGCAAATTCACTCAAAACAGATTCAGAAAAGTGTTGATCTGCAGTCATGTCGTCGTGAACAGAAATAATCTGCTGAGTGTGTTTGTGTTCAGAATATGTGAGTGAATAAAAGAGTGGAGGAGGTGGAGGAGCGTGAGTGTGTCTGCAGACACTGAGTCAAAGGACAGAGCAGCAGCAGATCCACTGATGATGCTGTGTCACATCCACAGGAACACACAGGGAGGATGGTGGACTGGACACTGGGTGACAGCTGATCTCAGAGCAGCTCACCTCCTCTGGTTCCTCTGGAGCTCTGTCTCCACTCTGCCTCCCAGCAACAAGGCCCAGTCAGAGCCGCTCTACACACAAGCTGCTGCTGCTTCAGCCTCTGGATCCTCAGGACACAGCTCAGCCTCCGTCCACACACACTGTCCTCTTCACACTCCCCTCCACATAGATCCCCTCCTCCATCTGTTGAGAGAAGAAGACATCAGTGTTACAGAGACTCACTTCACCAGCTGTGAGTCAGTGATGCAGCACATCCAGTAGAAAGAGCAGCAGGGACTTCAGTCCTGTTCAGAGGTGGAGCAGCTTCCTCTCTGCTTCATGTTCACGTGTTGGAATGAACACGCTAAGAGCTAAGTGTGTTTCCTCTGCATGTCAAAGTGCAGAGTGGACACCTGAGAGGTGGATTTACTGCTGTTACAGGTGAAGACATGTTTCACTGTGTGAGCACGTGCACATAAAAGGGGCGGGGTTTACTGTGTATGACCAATCACAGACATGGACAGTTTGACTGACAGCAGAGCCTCATATTTCACAACGAGGATCAAACTGTTCTATAATAAAAATCAGAGGAGAACAAACACATGATCCAGAATAAAATAACTCAGTCACAGCTGCTAAATGCAGGAAGAACAGCTGGTAAAACATCTGGGGTCGGGTCAATGTGTAAGTTACAGCGCCCCCTGGTGGCATTTGGTAAAAATATATTACGTGATCACGATATAATAACGTGTGTAAACGAGATAAATAACTCGGGGCCACGAGATCTGAATCTGTTGTTTACTAACAAGACGAGTGGAAGAGAAGAAGATTCTTGATGAGAAACGTTTGAATCCCAGGATGTGGCCTCGATAATGAGCTTTAGTTTGACACACACTGTCTCTGAGGACACACACTGTCTCACTGACTCTGAGGACACACACTGACCCTGACGACACACACGGTCTCACTGACTCTGAGGACACACACCGTCTCTGAGGACACACACTGACACTGTGGTGGAAAACTCTGACATCACTACTCAATAAAAACACATGGACCTATCTTCAGGAAGCTGACTGAGTGCATCTGGTGTTCTGGTGACAGGATGAGTCTGGAGAGATTGAGATGTTCTGGGTGAGTTAGAGATCAACTCAACCAACCAGACGTTGATTTAAACTTCCCTTATCCGTCCCTTTAAGGAGAGTGTGCACCACACAACAGTGGAGAGTCACTGTGGTCAGTGGGCGGAGCTTTTATACGGGTTGATCTCCAACTTAACCTGGAGCAGGTTAGCCGTTCATCAGAAGTTACCATGGTGATTTACCTCGTTAAGAAGTGGACGAGCTTCGTAGGACTGAAAAAACTAAACCTGAAGTTAACCTGATAACCACAAATCCTGCTTGGTAGCACAGACCCTGGATCTGTGATACTGACTGTGTTTAGTAACATACTGATGAAAGCAGCGTGGACTGACTCCAACCATCTACTGACCTCAGAGTCTCCAGTCGACAGGTTGGACTCTGCTGTAGATCAAGCAGCTCCTTCACTCCTGAGTCCTGCAGGTTGTTTCTTCTCAGATCCAGTTCTCTCAGATGAGAGGGGTTTGACCTCAGAGCTGAAGCCAGAGAAGAACAGCTGATCTCTGACAGACTGCAGAGACTCAACCTGGATAAAGGATAAAACTTAACTGTAAATTAAACTGAGTTCATGTGTGAAAATAACATACAAATATTCATGTCACACAGACTCATATCATGGAAGATAAATATGAAATCAGACATGTTGGACTAAAAACGAGTCCTGATTCAGTAAAAATATATTATTTGGACCCGGTCTCTGTCCTGCAGATCAGTTTAGGAAATCCAGAACTAAACTCAGTGTTTTAACAAGTAGCTGAATATTTAAAATATCACAGATTAATTAATGAATAGATTCAAGTTATGTATGAAGAGGAATTATGTTAAATTAGAATTAAATGAGATCAATTGGGTATAAATGCTGTATTATAGATATGACATCTACAAAAGTCTGTCAGTGAACTGACCTCAGAGTCTCCAGTCGATAGGTTGGACTCTGTAGAAAACCACACAGCTCCTTCACTCCTGAGTCCTTCAGGTCGTTGGAGCTCAGATCCAGTTCTCTCAGATGAGAGGGGTTTGACCTCAGAGCTGAAGCCAGAGAAGAACAGCTGATCTCTGACAGACTGCAGCCCCACAACCTGAATAAAGAATAATAATAAACTTTATTGATATAGTACTTTTTAAAACCAGAGTTTACAAAGTGCTTTGACAGCAAAGCAAGAAAAGTAAATACAAACTTGAACCCATAAAAGCAGTAAAATGACAATAGAGATAAATGAACAAGTAAGTAAAAGGTGAAAATGACTAAAACAGTACAAACACAACATCACATAAAAGCAAGTCTATAAAAATGGGTTTTAAGAAGTGATTTAAAAGAAGTCACTGACTCGGCCTTATCTCCCCAGGGGGCCGTTCCAAAGCCGAGGGGCCATGATGGTAAAAGCACGGTCACGGTTTAGTTTTCAACCTGGACTTTGGAACAGCAGGATCCACCTGAGGATCTAAGGCTGCGTGCAGGAACATACGGGCTCAATAATTCTGTGATGTAGTTTGGGGCCAGATGCTTTAAAAGTGATCAGTAAAATCTTAAAATCAATTCTAAAACGGACAGGGAGCCAATGGAGAGAAGCGAGGATCAGGGAGATGTGATGTTGCCGTTTAATACCAGTGAGAAGCTGCTGCGTTCTGAACTGGTTGGAGGCAGGAGAGTGACTTTTGGCTTCTTCCAGAGAGGAGGGAGTTACAGTCGTCCAGTCTAGAGAAGACTAGTATAAAGTATAAAGGATTAAACTTCACTGTAAATTAAACTGAGTCCATGTGTGAAAATAAAGGACTTTGACTAAACATCACTGTCTCTGTTTTCAGACCTGAAGTCTGAGTCAAGTTGTTCTGGACATTTTCTGGAACTTTTCCTTTCAGCCTCCTAATAAAGTTTCTGGGTGAGTCCATGTGAGAATAGAGCAGGTGAATGTCCAGAGGATTCACAGAGAGCGAGTGGACGTGTTGAGGACACAAACACGTGACGGACGTGAAACTGGAAGAACACAAATATCTCAGGATGAAGAAGAGGAGACAAACACGTAGAATACGAACACGTCAACTTGGAAACACGAGGAGATTCCAGGGCATTTGGTGATGAGGGCCAACGCCGGTGTGGACGAGCTGTGGACAACAACACTGATCTTTCCACAGCAGGATTCATACGTCATGTCCGGCCTCCTGCTGCTCCACCCGTTCTTCATATGTGAAAGTCAAACTCCAGAAAATGTCCAGACACTATTTTACAGAGTTCATGACTGAAAACTAGGGATGCACCGATATGGAAATTATTGGCCGATACCGATATTTAAAACAACAATATAGCCGATAGCCGATACCGATATTTGTTTATTACTTGAATAATATGAAAAACTGAAAAAGTGACAAGTGTAACTTTAGATGCCATGGATGGACATAGACACCTATTCAGCCAAACATTTAACAGTATCACCAGGCCTACTCAAGACATCATCTCAACTGTAAACAGATGCTTGCAATGCAGCCTTACAGAACACTAGTATAAACCCTTAATGCCATATACATTCAAGTCAAGATGCAGTGCTACTACTAGCCTGCTGGCAACACAACACAATAGGAGGCTCTGATTACAACAAATAAAATAAAAATATTTTCGATGAAAATGCCTGCCATACAACTACCTACTCAATGACAAAAATGTTACTTTCTGTACTTACAGTAACATAGAGTAGACCAATACAAATATTATTTTTGTTAAATAAATAACAGCCCAAAAAATATTTCTCCGCGCCGGTCATTCCGCGATTCTCCGCTTGTGTTGTATGTAACCCGTTCAATGTCGGGTGTCGGGGTAAATGACGTATTCTCCAAAGCAAGCCTTTAGCCCCCCCCCCCCTCTCTCTTTTTATCTATATGACTGCTTGTGTGGCTGTAGTGGATGGGCAGAGGGGGACATTTCATTATGGGATCGGGAAAATTGGGAAAATTAAAAACTCCAGGACAACAGAAGGGGAATACAAAGTATGGGATGCATTTTTGATCATTTATATCATATAAAATGTCTTTTATGTAAGCTATTTTATTTAGTGACTTTATTGTTGAGGGTTGATGTGTAGTTCCTGTTGTAAGCGGGTTGTTTGCATAGACTGTATATTGGGACTCTTATTTTGAAAGGGGGTTTTAGCGGAAAGGGGTGCTGTGAAGAGGAAGTTGTGAAATGTGACGGGGAATAAACGGGTGATGTCCCGAGTTCATGACCCTCTCTCGTGTCCTTTCTTTGGCTGAGGCCGGACATGACAACAAAACGCTCGGCTACATTTATATCGTTTAAAATCATTTTTCAGTCTGTTTCCTGGCGCGATTCGCTCGCTCGCACGCCGAAACCATCGGTGAAAGGCGCTGGCGCGGCGCGGCGCATCGCAGCCCATTTGAACCGCACAAAGGTTTAACAGGGGGGGGGGGGCGCCTGGCTTTCCTTGGCGCTGCGCTGCGCTTCAGCGCCCGGTGTAAACCCAGCGTCAGTGTACCATAATCTGGATGCCAGATTGGCAGGCTGCAGAAAACATACCAATGAATATCGGCAAATGTTATCGGTGAAAGTCAAGTTTATTACCGATACGCCGATAACAGTAAACGAGGCGAATATCGGCCGCTACCGATATACGGCCGATACATCGGTGCACCACTACTGAAAACAGCTTGAAAGTCCTCGTGTCCTCGGGGTTCATTTGTTTGTAATATGTAACTTCACCACTAGATGTCTCTAAATATCTTGCTGGACATGTTCAGGAGTCGTACATGTGAACAAGTGGACTACGTTCACATGTACGACACCTGGAGACGTCACTAACTCCTTCACAGTGAACCTGTAACTTAACATAACTTAACGTAACCATGGTTATCATGGAGATATGTGTTTGGCTCCGCCCTCGTCTGAATGTTCCCACTGTTCCTGTTGCTGTGAACGAGTCGGACCCGGACAATCTCTGCTGCTGCTTCAGTTCCAGAAAATTCGACCCACTTTTCTGTCCATGTTCTACAGTTGATGTGTGAAGAGGGCGAGCAGTTCATGATCATGTTTCTTGAAGTGGCGATGATCTGAGCAGCAGTTGGACCAGTTGAAAGTGGTGCAGGGAGCCCGAGGAACAGTGTGTACAGGGCGGGACAGAGATCTAGTGGTGAAGAGATAAAGGCATGGACGAGCCCATGTAAGTCCTGAAACCAGAGGAAGGGTTTCATGTTGGAAATGAGCCCAGAACACGAACGCAGCCCGCTGTCATGTGGTCAGTCCACAGGACCACCGGGACAAGTCCTGGTTAGCTTCCACAGAAACATTACATGTACACATTGTCCAGCATTGGATTGTTTCTCTGTCAGTAAAACTTCAGTCACATTGAGCCTGACTCGGTCCTCAGCGCTCATTCTACAAACATCTCTCAGCTCAGTATCAGTGTTCACTGTTAGGAACACATGTTCTGCACTTTGACCTTCAAGCTCCAGTGCAGGGCTGGGCGATACAATGATATCGATACACAACACGAACCAATCATGTGTTGGAATAGAGTCCTAACCCACATCAGGTTAGGTTGACGGACACAGCACAGAGCGGAGGAGCAGCTGCAGAGCACATGTGTTAATGTTTGGGCTCCTGCAGTGAGGAGGACGACTCTGCATCGATGCAGTGACACAACATAAAACATGTGTTCAGCTACGTTCATAGTTTCAGTGGGTTTCCACCGCTGAATAATTATAACACCGCTGCGTCAGGACCAGGACAGACGCTCATTAAAAGTCTGGTCGTCCTGTGTCAGATTCTCTGTGGGAGCTCCTCCCCTCCCGACCTGCGCTCACTTTACACTTTAACAATAAACATCAGCACTGAGTCATCAGGACACGTACAGGACTGACGTTCACTTTGTGTTGGTTTGATTCTCTAGAGTTTATGAGACACATGTTTAAACTGGACACAACACGTGAGGACGCACACAGTCAGGACATCAGGGGTAAAGTGACGGAACACTGGAGATGGACAACATCCATTAATAACTAAATAATAGTGATTATCAGTTTGTGTGTGAAGACGGACAGAGACGAGCAGACAGACACTCACACACATTCACACACGCTCCCGCAGACAGAAGTTCCTCCTGCAGATTACGACGTAACGCAGTGTTTGAACTTCTTGTTGCAGAAGAGGCGACGCCCCGTTTATCCAGGAACATAAATATGAATTCACCACTAGATGTCACCAAAACTGCACCTTTCAAAAAAAAAATGATGTCTGACCTCAGAGTCTGCAGTCGACAGGTTGG
>VCHM03000594.1:0-11400 GCA_006182925.3 Reinhardtius hippoglossoides
CCTTCTAGCGTTGAGTGCGATGTTTTGTTTTTGTACGCTGCTGTTGACCTTTGCAAAGGTTATGATATAAGATGGGTTGGAGTTGTGATGCCCGGTGATCAAACTCAGATGCCATTATTACATGGTGCTGACACAGACTTTGATGAGGACGAAGGGATAAGGGTGGATACATATCCATTCTGAATATCTGATGTTTTTTATAAATCCTAACATTACCTCCGATATTGCTTAGTTATTTTGTAGTTTCTTATTATATTAGTAGTGTGTTTATAGAGGGGAAATGGACAATGTGATTTATAATTTCACATTTACCTATAGAGTGTTAATCTGTATTTGATGTGTAATTTCTATCTGTTTTGTATGCAAAAGATACTGGTTTTCTTTTCTTTCCTTTCACTCTAGAACATATTGGGGGAAGACCACAGTGAGGGTGGTTGATTGTTCAGGGACTCCGATGTATGGAAAGGATTCAAACACTTCAAACATGGACGATACGAATGGACTGAAGGACTCTGAATAAGGACTTCATCCAGATTCAATACGTCATCGATACCACAACTGAGAATCAATGCTGCTGAGAAACTGCAGTGTTATACATTTTTATGTCTTCTCTTATATATTGCATGAATAATATTAAAATTGAACTATATTCTTTTTGTGTTAATCGCTTGGAAAATGATGTTTTTGGGTAAATATACTGGGACCTCAGATGTTTTCCTTTTCTTGACGTTTAGGGACAGTGGGGCTAGGCAGGAAAAGGTCCGTTGGAAGGTACGATGGGTTGACCAGCCTGACTTTGGACATTGTTTTGTTTTAATTTTACTGAGGGTTCCATATGTATTTGCTTAAAGTCATTTCCTTACACAATTTGCTAAAAAGTCTTAATTTCATTGGTATGGAGTACTATATATGGTCGCCTAGGCAGAGGGGCCGTGAGAGAATTTTCCCGTCTAGATTGTTTGATGGATATTCCAAGAAAGATAGCTGCCTGACGGGTTTTTCACTTTCACACTCCATACAGTTGCTTTATTGTTAAAATGATGTTACAGGACGGATTGTTATTTTTGTTATGATTATACACCTGTATGTTTTATTCTTTTATTCTTTCGAGACTTCACGAGTCCCGAAGGGGGGATTATGTGGTATATTCAGCTAATATAGATAACATATATGGCTGGGACACATTTAAGTTAGAGGGCCTTGGCTTCGGATTTTGCATAGACATGGGCATAAAACATAGTGACAGTTTAAAGCTGGACCCCTCGAGTCTGGATCTTAAGACTCCCTAAAATTCCTATCGCCAGGTGTTAATTGTTATCTCTCTCTCTCTCTCCGTGACTGTTCTTTGACCTGTTGTGTTTATGTACGAAATGCCCTTTCCTTGACCTGTTAGATGGGTGGGTTTCCATCTTTATGTACAAAGCATGTTCCTACTCAGAGCCCCCCCATGTGTGACGTTATTTTATCTCTCTTTTGGGCGTAAACAATTTCTCTATATGAACGCTTGTCCAAGACCAGCAAGACAGACTTCAGAATTGGCTGAGAAGATCTCCGGGCTGACCGGTGCCCGTCCTGACCTGTAACTTCTGTGTGTAATAAACTTTGTTATACAAGTAAGAACAGTGTCCGCGAAGATTCCTTCATCATCATCAGCTTCATCACCTCTGCTCCAAAGATACAACACCACCAAGAAAGAGCTGAATAAACTACAGCTAGTACAGAACAAGGCTGCACGCTTTGCTCTACAGTGTCCTTACAGAACCAGTATACAGAGTATGCATGCCAGTCTCCACTGGCTAAAAGTTGAAGACAGGATGGCTGCTGCACTTCTTTTATCAACATGGCGCCTCTTGCAGTCTAAAATGCCAGCAGATCAGTATAGGCAACTAAATAAAAATGTAGCCTCACATAACTATGCCACTAGATGAGTAATAGAAGGTATGTTTTCACTCCCCAGAGCTAATACCAATTTTCTTAAACGCACTGTGGGATACAGAGCCATGAAGTCATGGAACCTACTACCAACAGAAATTATAAACGTGACACATAAATGTATGTTCAAAAAGCAAATAAAACACTTGGGTACAGCATACTTGTGACACTAGATGGTGATGTACTGTACATAAAAACGTGTAGTATTCTCTTACATGGTTTGCAGTTTTCGCTTCTATGGAATTGGATATATCAGTGTTTTATATCATGACAAAGGTAAAATTGCATAACCACTATGTTAATGTTTGATATTTGTAATGTAAAATTGTATGATCATTATTTTTATGTATTTTAACTTTTGATATTTGTAATGTAACGTATGTTTTAAATGTTTGATATTGATATTGTAATGTATGTTTTAAATGTTTGATATTTGTGTCTATGTTTTAAATGTGGACCCCACTAAAAGTAGCTCTGTCTTAGGGTAGAGCTAATGGGGATCCTTCTTAATAAACAAATATCTCAGTGACATCACAGCTCTGTGACATCACATCTCTCACTGACATCACATCTCACTGACATCACATATCTCAGTGACATCACATATCTCAGTGACATCACATATCTCAGTGACATCACATCTCTCAGTGACATCAAAACTCTCAGTGACATCACAGTTCTCAGTGACATCACATCTCTGTGACATCACATCACATCTCAGTGACATCACAACTCTGTGACATCACATCTCTCACTGACATCACATATCTCAGTGACATCTGTTACCACCTGGCTCCAGGCTGGCAACAAAAAGGGAGATCACACACAGATCGACCAATCAAAAGTAGTTTATTCAACTGAACTCAAACATCATATTTCCTAACTAGTGAGGTGAGAATGTCGTGTGATGCGTGTTTGTTAGTGCAGCAAACCAAACAAAGGATCCAGGTTCAGGCTGGTGCAGCAGGCCCAGAAGAGCAGACTAAAATGCATTCTGGGAAGGCCCACCCAGATGGGCAGGTAGGTGGCTGTAGCTCCACCCACCAGCACAGAGCAAGGTACACCGGCAGGCAGAATGAGAGGGTCGTCACACCCCCTCCCTTAAGATGGGGGTCCTCCTTTGGATCCCCAAAATTTGACAACTACTAACAACTACCTGTTCAATAACTAAACCAACATATAATACTACAGATTTTAATTAAACACAATTAGGTATATTACTGTTAACCTGTGAATGTCTGTACCCCCTGCAGGCAATCTCACCCCTGAGCATTGTGACTCCCCCCCTCTACAACTTTGGTACCTAAGAAGCAATTTAAGAGAGAAGAACACCAGAACAGACAGAAGGAGACCCTGCAGGGACTAAAAACACAAGTTAACTTACAATCATAGCTCGGGACATGGCATCGGCCACCGTATTTTCAGTTCCTTTTACATGTCGTATATCTAAATGAAATGGCTGTAGGAAAAGACACCAACGCATAAGTCTTTGATTTGGGTTTTGGAGTGAGTGGAGAAAGGTTAGGGGATTATGATCCGTGTACACCACTAAAGGTCTTACTCCACCCCCCACATAAACCTCAAAGTGTTTCAATTCCCAGATGAGTGCCAGTGCCTCCTTTTCAATAATTGAGTAGTTTAACTGGTGTGAATTGAACTTTTTAGAAAAGAAACTCACCGGGCAGCCAACGTCGCTTTCATTAGCCTGCATCAATACAGCACCAGCTCCCACCTTACTAGCATCAGTATACAGCGAGAACGGCTGGTCCATCTGCGGGGCTGCAAGGACAGGGGCAGAACACAACAACGTCTTGGCAGACTCGAAAGCTTCCTGACAAGCGAGAGACCACTCAAACTTAACCTTTGGGCTAAGAAGAGAAGTGAGTGGGGCAACCACTGTGGAAAAAATCTTTACAAACCCACGATAGTACCCCAACATACCCAAGAAACGAGAGAGTTCTTTCTTGGTTGTCGGAACAGGAAACTGATCAACTGCCAATACTTTTGCTCTTACTGGGCGCACCTGCCCTTGGCCAACTACCTTTCCCAGGTACATTACTGTTGCCTTAGCAAACTCACATTTTGCCAGATTAATGGTCAGACGAGCCCAGGTCAGATGGTCAAACAGTGCCCGAATGCGCTGAAGATGATTCTCCCATGTGTCACTGTAAATCACCACGTCATCCAAATACACAGCGCAGCCTACCAATCCTGACACCACCTTGTTCATTAGGCGCTGGAAGGTGGCTGGGGCATTACATAACCCAAACAGCATAACTGTATAGGAATACAAACCACTGGATGTAATGAAGGTGGCAATCTCCCTAGCTCTGGAAGTTAAAGGAACTTGCCAGTAGCCTTTAAGTAGGTCAAACTTACTTACACAGTCCTCCATACGTGGGAGTGGAAATGAGTCTGGCTTGGTCATCTGATTCACCTTTCGGAGATCCGTACATGGTCTAAACGTACCATCTGGCTTCTTTACGAGTAAGCATGGGGAAGACCAACTAGATGCACATGGCTCAGCAATGTTATTTTCCAGCATATATTTGACCTCTGCTTCTAAATGCTCTCTTTTATCTGGAGACATACGATAAAAGCGTTGTCTGACTGGCTGGGCCTCTCCCACGTCAATATCATGCTCAAGAAGATGAGTACGAGAAGGTGTATCTGCAAACAGGCAGGGATAACCTTTAATAATATTCACCAACTCTGTTCGCTTTGGTTTAGGTAAATGATTCAATATTACATCAAGATTGGAAAGTGACTCAGAGTTTTTAAGACGCCCTTTCAACATGCCATCATCTGGTGTATAACACTCATCCTCCAATTCTCCTGTCGGATCAAGAGGTGGAGCTGAAGGACCCACTGGAACTGCTGCAGCAACAGATGACCCAAGCTCTCTTGGGACACCTCCCTGGCAGCTAACATCAGCCAAGGTAATCCCTCCTCCCAGTCACGGTCCAACTCAGTGCAATAAGCACGGAGAAGGGACTTCAACGTTTGATGAAACCTTTCTAGAGCTCCCTGGCTCTGGGCATGGTATGCGCTGGACTGAGAATGTTCGATATTTAACTGGTTCAGCACTTCTGCAAACAACTTTGAAGTGAAGTTAGACCCTTGATCGGATTGAATAATTTTTGGGATACCAAAAATAGACAAACTGTGTCAGAGCTTTCAAAATAGACTTGGTGGTAATGTTTCTGAGGGGATAGGCAGCAGGATAGCGTGTAGCCTGACACATCACTGTGAACAAAAAGTTACTACCAACTTTGGATCGTGGCAAGGGACCAACGCAGTCAATGATCAGATGCTCAAATGGTTGTTCAGCAACTGGAATGGGATACAGAGGGGCAGGCTTAATTATCTGATTTGGTTTTCCAGTCAATTGACATACATGGCAAGTTTTTATGAAAGCAGAAATGTCTCTTTTCAAAAGAGGCCAGTAAAAATGTCTCCTAACTATCATAGGTTTTTCTTACCCCTAAATGACCTGCAACGCCATCATGAGCAGTCTGAAGTACAGTGAGTCTTACACTAGAGGGCAGAACAATTTGTAAAGTTTCATCCCCATAAAACATTCCCCCTGGGGAACCCATTTTCTCACCAACAGGCCGTCTTGGAGAAAATAACCTTGGGCTGCACTCTCCACCTCATCATCAGGAAGAAGCTGGTTGTACAGAGCATGAAGTGTTGGGTCATCTTTTTGCTCTTTCACAAGGTCACTGCAAGACACAGGCAAGGGGAAAGCAGGCACAAAAGATATGGACTCTCTTTTCTTATCGGAATGTTCAAAACAGGAATCCCCACTGGCACGGCTCGTAGCTCGTGTCACTGCACAGGTGGGAAGTACCACTGAAGGGGTTTTGGGGGACTCAGAATTTCCTACCTGGGAGGATATAGTGTCCACTGGCACATCAGGCCACACTCGACTGCCAGCCAGGTCATTTCCTAAGATGACCTGCACTCCCCCCATAGGCAAAGGAGGACGCACTCCCATGATCACATCACCTTGCACCAGATTTGACACTAGTGTCAGTTTATGCTGAGGAGCAGAGAAGACCGTCAAACCCATCCCTCTGACCTCAACACTGGAACCAGTGTCTGTCTCAGGAGAGAATGGCAACACAGTCCAGAGCCCCTGAATCTCTTAATATCTTGACAGGTACTTTCCTCTCACTCCCGACCAGTGAGACATAACCATTAGACACAAATGCAGCATAACCAGGATCAACCTCTTCATAAGCTGAGGAACTTGTCTGTTCTTGAGCCCAAACCGGAACCTCAATTACTGACTTTAATGAAGGCGGTTTAGTGTGTGCCTGCACGGCGGCAATGACATGGCTCCTTTCTTCGGCACGAAGAGACAGCAGCCGCAGATGGTTTTCCCGGACCTTACAGGCTTTGATATTTTCCTCAGCATTGGACACTCATTTCGCCAGTGACCCTTTCCATGACAGTAATTACAGACGCGATTTGGGTCCAGCTTTCCCCGTAAACCATGCTCTGCTTTACCTGAAAACCTTTCTGTCCCTTCTGACCAAAACTTACCGGAGTTAGCTCTAACAATGCTCCCTCGGGAGCCAGAATCTCCACGACCACGGTTCTCACCAAAAAAACCTTTATGGTCAGGACAAACTCATCTGCCAATCTAGCAGCATCTGTAACTCTGCTTACTTGCTTTTCCTGAATGTAGGTAACAACAGAGTCAGGCAAAGTATTTTTTAACTGTTCCAGCAAGATTAGTTCTTGAAGATCCTCCATAGTATTAACCTGAGAAGCAGCACACCAGCGATTAAAGTGAGTGGATAACTCGCGAGCAGCTCGTGCGAGACTGCTTCTCTTTTCTGAGTAATCTGAATCGCTGCCGATAAGCTTCCAGTACCAATTCATATGTCCTAAGTACCGCAGCTTTAACCAACTGGTAGCTACCACTATCAGTAACACTCAAGGCTGAGAAAGCCTCCTGGGCCTTGCCAGTGAGCACACATTGAAGCAATAGGGTACGCTCCGCGTCCGACCAATTTCGTGCCTCTGCTAAACGTTCAAACAACACAAAGAAAATGTCAGGGTCCCTTTCATTAAACTTAGGAACTAACTATAAGTTTAAAGCAACATCAAATGACGGAATATGAGGAACAAACAAATCTGACTCTCCAATCTGGCTTAGCCTGAAGCTTTCCTTCACTTATAAGCTCCAACTTATATCGCTCCAACTCTAACTGTTGTCTTGCCTGAACATGGGCTAGTTCAGCCTCCCGAAGATGGGCATCTTGTCTTAACTTTTCTAACGCCAGGGTATTTTGATGTTCCTGTTGCCGTTGATCAGTTTCCTGTTGCCGTTGTAGCAAGATAAGCTCTTTTTGTTGCTCAAATGTAAACCCAAGTCCAGTCAAAACAGGAGCCATTTTGGACATCATAACTGGCCCAGTTACCCTGGGGAGGCTACATCTGAAACACTATCCATTTCTTCCAGTGCTTTTAAACTCCCCACTAAGACAGGCAGAACCTCTTTCTCCACTAATTTGTGCTTCAATGTGGCCAACAATTCATCTTTATTTAAATTTTTTGAAAGTTCAACATCGTAATGCTCAGCTACTTTCACGAGCTGATCTTTTTTGTACGAGTTTAGCAACTCATCGCTTGGTGACTGAACAAAGTCGTCAATGGAAGCCATTTCACCAGTTCCCCTGCCAGCTAGAGGCACTTATCAAACAGCAATTATTACAAACTAATACAAAGTGTTCCACTACTAACTAACAGGGTGACAGGCTGCTTTAAATAAGGAACCCCATCCCCCTGACTAGCTGCCTAACCAGTTCTAGCTGAGTAACTCATCCCTAGATAAGTGGCAGATAAGTGGCAGGATAGATTAAGCACAAAGCCCAGTAACCCGTTAACCTTCAGCACGCTGAAAATCACCTAGTCAGTCATGGTAGTGCCCCCGAGCAACTGCTCTAACCACTTACTGCACAAAAACAACTAAAACAAAAAAAGGATCAATGAGAGTCAACTAGTGCCCCTCATTGCTTATGCCTAACAGGAAATAAGGGTTCCAAATAACTTAGCAGCCCTTACCTCTGCCAGCAGTTTCAGGAAACTCCAATTTAACCAAACATCTGTGTGGAAAACTCCCTTTAACAAAAGTTACATTTACCACTTTAAAAAACTAATCCTTTCAAATCTCGGACGAGCTCCCATTTGTTACCACCTGGCTCAAGGCTGGCAACAAAAAGGGAGATCACACACAGATCGACCTTTCAAAAGTAGTTCATTCAACTGAACTCAAACATCATATTTCCTAACTAGTGAGGTGTGTCAGTATGAAGGGCATCAGTGGTGTCAGAAGTGTGTGGATGAGTGAGAATGTCGTGTGATGCGTGTTTGTTAGTGCAGCAAACCAAACAAAGGATCCAGGTTCAGGCTGGTGCAGCAGGCCCAGAAGAGCAGACTAAAATGCATTCTGGGAAGGCCCACCCAGATGGGCAGGTAGGTGGCTGTAGCTCCACCCACCAGCACAGAGCAAGGCACACCGGCAGGCAGAATGAGAGGGTCATCACAATACATACTTTTAAAAAATTGTATTAGAAAATATATTGGAAAACCGGAGCACCCGGAGAAAACCTAGTGACAGACTTTCTGTGAAAGTGGACGGCTCTAAGTACAGGTTTTCAAAAAGAATACCAACATCTCAGGATGAAAAGGCAGAGCTGTACACGTAGAAGACACCAATGAAGCTGTCCAGAGAGCTTTTCATCATAAGGGCCAACGCTGGTGTCGATGTGGTGAAAACACTTGATCACCGCAGCAGAATGAATATAGTAGAATTAATGTCATGTTTTTCTCAAAGAGCTAATAGCTAAAATGACCATTCCAAATATAGCTCCTATTCCTAATAGTCCACAAGTCCCGGCCATAAGGAAATTGGACTTGAAACTGCTAGGTTAGTCATGCTTACGCTTTCCTGAATTATTCCTGAGATGTTTTCGAAAGCAATCCACAATTAAGGCCTTCACAGCTGGTATTTCAAAATGTATCATGTGTTTCAAGTGGTTGTGCATCTTTCCGTACAGTTCATCATACACTTTAGCAGCCACTTTCTTGCTGCTCACATTTGGGAAAACCCACTCCGTGACAGGGCAGTCTTTCATGATTGCATTCATCAGCTGATGTGCTTGGCAGATGGTAATCTTCTCTCCATAGTCCGATTTTGATTTACACTTTCTTAAGACATCCACAACCACCAAGGCGATATATATGTCCGGACTTCCATCTCTATATCTGTCATCTCACATTCAGACTGTTTACTTGTATTGTCTGATACGATCTGACTATCTGTTGGAATCTCATCAGGTAAGAAGACCATTTGACCTGGTATCATCTCAGTGTTCTCTGAAAATTGGACTGTGTTCTTCTGTCCTCTGTAAGCTGGGTGTCTTTCGGTCCTGGTATCTGGTCAACAGATTCCACTAAAAGCAGATTTGTTCTACGCTTATATCTTTAGAGATTAAACGTATAAAATGTCCCCAAAGACAAAGACTGGACTTTGATCTGCTCTGATCAAATTACAGTCTCTTTGTTCGGTTTATTGGCGGTGACATTAAGGTGCATTACCTGAAATTTCTAAAGACATCAAAGACATTTGTGTTATTTAGTTGAAAGACATTTCTGTCTTTAGTGACGTTTTATGACAAATCAGCTTGTAGAAGAAGCTGTTGAGAAATTGTTAAACAGATACAAAGGGCAGAATAGATCTCGGATCTGCGGCAACTGAGTGAACCTGTGCCTTGCTGGTTGTACCAAGAAGGCATGGCACTTAAGTCCGCTGGGCATGAAGCGGAGGCTGCATACGCTTTTTTTAGAGCCGGGTGGGGTCGCTGGATCGTCGATCAGGTAGAATCGATGAAAAGCTTACTTGAACCACTAGCTCGCGAAGCAGAGGAGGCAGGCCTGGAGCTGGCACAATGCCGCTACGTTGAAGCTTAGCAATGAGGAAATCAGCCTCCTCTGTACGAGATTTGATGTGTTCGCTAGACGAAGGGTCATACGCCTTCCACCCCAAGGATTGGATGCGATCTCTTGGAGCAGATCGATGCTAGGGTCTGAAACTTCCTGTTGATAATCATTGTCAAAGTTCGACATCGAGATGAAAAACGATGTGAAAATAAGCTAGGTGAGCGAAAGATTTGCCTTACGTGCGTCACCGAATGACGGCTGACTGCAGAAAAGAGGAGAAGGGATTTAAAATTCGAAATATTCAAAGTGTCATCTGACACTTGAATTTCTTGCAAGTGTCAGATGAGTGAAATATATTTCCAATTGGGCCTGTGGAGGTGCTGCTCTGACTCAGGCAGATGAGTGAAACTTGACTAAGTGTCAGATCAGGGAAATATCCATCTATCTATCCTTGCTTCCATCCATCCTTGCTTCCTCTATCATCTATCTATCTATCTATCTATCTATCTATCCATCTATCATCCATCCATCCATCCATCCATCCATCCTCCATCCATCCTTCCTTCCTTCCTTCCTTCCTTCCTTCCTTCCTTCCTTCCATCTATCCTTATATCTATCCTTCCTTCCCTTTTATCTATCTATCCTTCCTTCCATCTATCTATCCTTCCTTCCATCTATCCTTCCACTATCTATCCTTCCTTCCTCATCTATCTATCTATCTATCTATCTATCTATCTATCTTCTATCTATCTATCTATCTATCTATCTATCTATCTATCTATCTATCTATCTATCTTCCTTCCATCTATCATCCTTCCTTCTATCTTCCTTACTTCTATCTATCCTTCTATCCTTCCTTCTATATATCCTTCCTTCATCTCTATCTATCTATCTATTCTATCTATCTATCTATCTATCTATCTATCCTCTATCCTTCCTATCTACTCTATCCTATCCTATCTATCTATCCTTCCTTCCTCTATCTATCCTTCCTTCTATCTATCCTACTTCTATCTATCCTTCTATCCTTCCTTCTATATCCTTCCTTCCTTCTATCTTCTTCTATCTTCCTTCTTCTTCTATCTATCCTTCCTTCTCATCTATCACTATCTATCTTCCTTCTATCTATCCTTCCTTCTATCTTCTATCTATCCTTCCTTCTATCTATCCTTCCTTCCATCTATCTATCTTCCTTCCATCTATCCTTTCCTTCCTTCCATCTATCCTTCTATCCTATCCTTCTATAATCCTTCCTTCCATCTATCTATCTTCCTTCCATCTATCCTTCTTCCTCTATCTATCCTATCTCTTCATCTATCTATCCTTCTTATCTATCCTTCCTTCTATCTATCCTTCCATCTATCTATCCTTCTATCTATCCTTCCTTCCTCTACTATCTTATCTCTCCTCCTATCTATCCTTCTATCTATCTTCCTTCCTTCCATCTATCCTTCCTTCCATCTATCCTTCCTTCCATCTATCCTTCCATCTATCTATCTATCTATCATCTAT
>VCHM03000595.1:0-2500 GCA_006182925.3 Reinhardtius hippoglossoides
TGCGTAGCAGAGCAGCTCCCTCGTTGCGATCTATTGAAAGTCAGCCCTCGATCCAAGCTTTTGTCGTGATGCTCCGGCACACGGCATCCTCCCCGGTCACAGTGGATTACCAGGGGCGTGAGTGAGTGAGTGAGTGAGTGAGTGAGTGAGTGAGTGAGTGAGTGAGTGAGTGAGTGAGTGAGTGAGTGAGTGAGTGAGTGAGTGAGTGCTCTCAAATGTTTCACTGTCATCGCAGAAGCAGAAGCAGAAGCAGGGAACCAGGGTACCAGGGGCGCGAAGAAATCACTCAGAGTGTCAGATGAGAGAAACTATTACAAGAGTCAAATGGAGAACCAGGGGTGTTTCGAAATCTGACAGAGTGTGGAACACATGGGTTACCAGGGGTGTTTCGAAATCTGACAGAGTGTGGAACACATGGGTTACCAGGGGTGTTTCGAAATCTGACAGAGTGTCAAATGGAATACCAGGGGTGTTTCGAAATCTGACAGAGTGTGGAACACATGGGTTACCAGGGGTGTTTCGAAATCTGACAGAGTGTCAAATGGAATACCAGGGTGTTTCGAAATCTGACAGAGTGTCAAATGGAATACCAGGGGCGCGAAGGTCTTCAGCTCGCGCCGATGGGTGATCACTCAGGGTGGGGGCTTAATAGTGGGTCCCCGGGCTAGGCTGGTGCTGGAGGTGTCTGGGAGGGCTACTTTGCCCCAGAGCCGGCGGGGCTGGAGGCCCTGAAAGTGTGCAAGTGGAGGGGGTGTTCGCAGGGGTCCTGCATGGAGCTCACTTAATCATGCAGCGAAAGTGGTCCGTGGGTCATGGAGCTCACTGAGACCCAGGCAGATTTAATAGTGGGTCCCCCCCCTGGGCTAGGCTGGTGCTGGTGCTGGTGTGTGCTGGTTGCTGGTGCTGGTGCTGGGTGGGTCTGGGAGGGCTGCTTTGGCCCAGAGCCTGCGGGGCTGGAGGCCTGAAAGTGTGCAAGGGAGGTGGTTCGCAGGGTCCTAACTGGAGCTCACTTAATCAGGCAGCGAAGTGGTCCGTGGGTCATGAGCTCACTGAGACCCAGGCAGATTTAATAGTGGGTCCCCCCTGGGCTAGGCTGGTGCTGGTGCTGGTGCTGGTGCTGGTGCTGGTGCTGGTGCTGGTGCTGGTGCTGGAGGTGTCTGGAGGGCTGCTTGGCCAGAGCCTGGCGGGGCTGGAGGCCCTGGAAGTGGGCAGTGGAGGTGGTTCGCAGGGGTCCTAACTGGAGCTCACTTAATCAGGCAGCCAAAGTGGTCCGTGGGTCATGGAGCTCACTGAGACCCAGGCAGATTTAATAGTGGGTCCCCCCCTGGGCTAGGCTGGTGCTGGTGCTGGTGCTGGTGCTGGTGCTGGTGCTGGTGCTGGTGCTGGGGCGTGGTGCTGGTGCTGGAGGTGTCTGGGAGGGCTGCTTTGGCCCAGAGCCTGGCGGGGCTGGAGGCCTGAAATGTGCAAGTGGAGGTGGTTCGCAGGGGTCCTAACTGGAGCTCACTTAATCAGGCAGCGAAAGTGGTCCGTGGGTCATGGAGCTCACTGAGACCCAGGCAGATTTAATAGTGGGTCCCCCCCCTGGGCTAGGCTGGTGCTGGTGCTGGTGCTGGTGCTGGTGCTGGTGCTGGTGCTGGTGCTGGTGCTGGTGCTGGTGCTGGAGGTGTCTGGGAGGGCTGCTTTGGCCCAGAGCCTGGCGGGGCTGGAGGCCTGGAAGTGGGCAAGTGGAGGTGGTTCGCAGGGGTCCTAACTGGAGCTCACTTAATCAGGCAGCAAAGTGGTCCGTGGGTCATGGAGCTCACTGAGACCCAGGCAGATTTAATAGTGGGTCCCCCCCCTGGGCTAGGCTGGTGCTGGTGCTGGTGCTGGAGGTGTCTGGAGGGCTGCTTGGCCAGAGCCTGGCGGGGCTGGAGGCCCTGCAAGCTGGGGAGTATATGGTGCATGTGGGGGTCCTGTCCGGAGCTCTCTCAGAGATGCAGGCAGAAGAGTGTAATTTTGCCTAGTGCTGTGTGGTGCTGATGTGTCGGGAGGGCTGCTTTGCCAGAGCCTGCGGGGCTGGAGGCCCTGCAAGCTGGGTAGTATAGTGCCTGTGGGGTCCTGTCGGAGCTCTCTCAGAGATGCAGGCAGAAGAGTGTAATTTTGCCTAAGTGCTGTGCTGGTGCTGATGGGTGTCTGGGAGGGCTGCTTTGGCCCAGAGCCTGGCGGGGCTGGAGGCCCTGCAAGCTGGGTAGTATATGGTGCATGTGGGGGTCCTGTCCGGAGCTCTCTCAGAGATGCAGGCAGAAGAGTGTAATTTTGCCTAAGTGCTGTGCTGGTGCTGATGGTGTCTGGGAGGGCTGCTTTGGCCCAGAGCCTGGCGGGGTGGAGGCCCTGAAAGTGTGCAAGTGGAGGTGGTTTCGCAGGGGTCCTAACTGGAGTCTCACTTAATCAGGCAGCGAAATTGGTCCGTGGGTCATGGAGCTCACTGAGACCAGGCAGATTTAATAGTGGGTCCCCCCAC
>VCHM03000597.1:0-11348 GCA_006182925.3 Reinhardtius hippoglossoides
GGGAAATCTTTATAATTTGAAATCACTTAATTTTTACATTTATTCATTTTGAATGCAGATGTTTGTCATTTGAGTTTGAGATTAGTGCCTTGTTCTGTTTTCTATGCTTTTCATTAATTCTGGACACAATCGATGGTTGTATACGGTTTTATTCTGGTACAGGGGCTACATACATGGAAAGATTTTACCTGTTCAAATGTTATCTTTCATATTCTATAAACAATATTAAAATGCAAAGAAAATGACGTATGTAATCTGATTGATTTGAGTGTGTCATTAAAGTCTATAATTGAATCCGGAGCCTGTGCACTTGAGTTACTGATTTTAGCGAAAACAACAATTAAGTAATAATCTGATCAGATGCATTTATTCTTTCACACTAAGACACATATGTATAAATCCTTCGTTTTGTATTATGGCGTCACATCGAAGCTTCTGCTCTGGGCTCAGATTTAGGGATTGTTTTGCCATATTGTTCGACCTTAATAGGATCAAAAGGGACAGAAATAGTCCCTTTTGGCTTTGGATCCACATAATAGAAATGAACTCATGCAGCATTATTCAGTGTAGGTGACCGAGAGGGAGCAGGGACCTCGGCTCCGTTTTGCCTCCAGTTCTCTCCCCAGACTCGACAAAGTGATCAAAGGCTTCTCGGCCGACGGATTATTACAAATTCACTCTCTCCATCCTGATGTCACGTTAACTTACAGTGACCCGGCTGCACGCCTCTGGAAGGTGATGAAATATGAATTAAAAGCACATTCTTCTCAGGTGTGGGTGAGTGGACACGCCGTCCTCCAACACGGTTCTGCTCTCTAATGATGAGCGGCTTTGAAGATGAGAAGAGCTCGGCAGCGATCAGTGCTTTCATCAGAGGGGAGAGAACGATGGGAGGAGGCGTGGCATCAAGTAAAGCCTGACTAATATGTCAGAGGGCCAATCACGGATATATATCGATATCAGCATACGTGTTGTCTGCTTTGCTCTGATATGAAATGTATTTATTATTTCACATAATTAAGAAAAAGACCCGAAAGAAATGTATACAAGGTGCCATTGCAATATAACCCCTAACATATATTTATAAATTAAGTATTGTTGGGACATGGAATTTGTGAACCAAAGTTCGGCCTACATGTGCAGTCAAAAGCCTGAAGCCGCATGTCCCTTTGTTCTGGAGAAAACCAGACCCTCCACAACTCAGTCTCCCAGGGGCCTCAACGTCACACAGAGGCCAATATAAGGCCTGCTCCCCCTCTCTTCTATCTCTTTTCTACAATCCCTCCGAGGGGAGAAGGCTGTCCAGCCTTTTTCCATTCACCTCTTCGAGAGGAGCACACCGCTCCTTCCACGAATCCTCTCAGAGGAGAAGGAGGTCCAGCTCACTCTTTCAACTCAAATCAACTTCATGGAGGAAAGTTGCAGCTTCCAGCTCATCTCACCAAGGAAACCTCCTCGCAATGCGAAAGGCACACCATTTTATGGTATCACGTTTAATGCATTATTGCACAACAGTATATACATTAATTTACAAAGAATTTCAGCCGATGTATGGATATGAGAACTCAAAATACTGATATGTTTTGCCCTTATTCCCCAAAATTCCCTCTGATCCAGACCCACACTTAAAGTTTCTCTCCTGACTCATTCCACCCCCTCCCACTGAAGTTTCCGTATATTTCAGCTTGTACCGGCCCCTCCTGCTGTGCAGGACCACACTGCATCTCCTGCTCCCCATTGTCACAACTCACCTTTCCTATCGCTACCCGTTTATCATCCCTCTCCTCCATCCCTACCAAGGCCTCAGTCCCCCCCAACTCGGCCTTTGAACCAGGCCCAGCCGAGGAAACCTCTGCGCCCCCCGCCACCGCCGGACCCCCATCATCCGGAACCGCCACCACCACCACCGGACCCCCATCATCCGGAACCGCCACCACCACCACCGGACCCGCCTCAGCCGGACCCGCCGGACCCTCCGCAGCCGGACCTTCAGCCGCCGGACCAGCCCCAGACCCTCCGCCACCAGACCCTCCGCCGCCGCAGCCGCCGGACCCTCCGCCACCGGACCCTCCACCGCCGCAGCCGCCGCAGCCGCCGGACCCTCCGCCACCGGACCCTCCACCGCCGCAGCCGCCGCCGCCTCCGGACCGGGCGCCGCCGGACCAGCCGCCCCAGAGGTAGCAGCAGAACCAGCCGCCCGTCCCCACACTGGCTTAATCACCCCGACACTGCCCTCCCCTCCTTCTGCCCCCGCGGCCCCCCCCCCGCCCGTCTCCCCTGCGGGCATGTAACTTTCTTATGTCCCACTTCTCCACATTGAAAACACTTCATGCTTCCCGAGCTCGCATACACCATATAGAATTGCTCCTCATGAACCCGGAAAGACACGTCCAGTGTCTGAGACTCAGCTTCCAGAAACATAAACACCTGCCTCCGCAGAGACTGGACATGCTTCAGCTTCGGATCTCTACACCCCAGACCTACCGCGCGGAACCCACTCGCGAACCTCCCGAAGCGCCTCGGCTCCCGCTCCAGAGCTTCATTGGGGATGAACGGAGGGACGCCAGACACGGTGATCCGGGTAGAAGCTACCGCTAGCGGGGAAACCTGTATGAACTCGTCCGCTACCGTTACCCCGCTTTCAATAAGCTCAGTCACTGAGTCCGGATCCTTAAAGAAGATCACCAGCGCCTTGTTCATTCGGGAAGCGTAGGAGATGTTCCCGTGCCCTACCTGCTCCCCCACGGCTAACAGCACCTGCTCCACTGTGGAGCTGAGCTGCCACGAGACACGGAAAACACACAAACACTACACTAAACGTACATAAACACTACACAAACACCACAACACAATGATCATACAATAAACACACAGTAAGAAAACTGCAAAAGTTTGATCACACTTCCCTTCACCTTCGCTCTTCACCACTACACTTCCACCATAGAAGAAGAAGAAGAAGAAGAAGAAGAAGAAGAAGAAGAAGCAGCTGCAGTCTTCACCTCCGTCGATATAATGTTTGAACCACGAGGACGTTCATTTGTACAAACAGACACATTCCACCAACACTGTCAGTCATGGAAAACTACATTTTGTAGTTGAAAAGTAACCTTTATATTCCTGGCTGAATCTTTTATGAGCTTCCGGTTAATTATTAACTGTGCGATTACTTATTTTCTATTTGCTCTATCTTAACTGGAAACTTATACAGAGTAGTTTCCTGTTTCTTATTCCCTGTGTCAAACTGCGTCTACAGAACCAGTCTGAACTGGCTCAGACCATCAGCCTTAGTTCTCCTAAATAAGATGTTAGCATTTGACTGTTCTCCATCTTCACTCTGAGATCCCTGTGACTCCCTGTGTTCATCCTTTCTGCAGAAAGCCCCGATTAAAATACTCATCACAGCTCATCATAATCTGTCAGTGTTTATGAAGCTGTGCAAACTTACTGCAAAGCTCAGGTTCTTATACTGCTGACAAATAAAAACTATCATACTAACAAGTATTAGGTCCATTTTGATTTTTTATTTACATTTTAAGAATAAAGTCATAATAGTACGAGAGTGAAGTTGTAAAATTTGAGAGAAATAAAACTGACATTTCCTCCTTCACAGAAGGACCTAGCTGTTTTCTTGCACAATCATAAATATGGTGGCGCTAACGTGCTAACAGATGCTACATTTTCCTTATTTTGAATCTTCTACTGAAGAATTTATTCACTTTCCTTTGACTTTATTCATGAATTACACAAAACGATTGGACTTTATTCTCAAGAGTTCTACTTAGTTTGGATGTTTTTATTTTATTCACAACATTTCGACTTCATTCTCGACTTGTCAACGTTGCGATGTGAGAAACAAACAACAGTGTTGTTACTTCACTTACAACGTGTAACTTCACATTCAGGTTCGTGGTCAGAGTCGGCAGTTGAATTTGATATTAATCTGCAAGGCATCACTCCAACACTCACACACGCAATCTCTCTCGCCCACACACACTCTCTCACACACACACACACACACACACACACACACACACACACACACACACACACACACACACACACACACACACACACACACACACACACACACACACACACACACACACACACACACACACACACACACACACACACACACACACATACTTCTATCTTAATGAGGACACTCATTGTTATAATACATTCCCTAACCCCTCACCCTAATTCTAACCCTTAGACCAAGTCTTAACCCCCAAACAGTCACACTCCGTAAATTCTAGGCTCAAAGTGGTCCTCACAAAGATATCTGTACAAGAGCACATGTCGTGGGAAATTTATCATGAGATTGGAAATAATGAGTTTCTCAGACCGAAGTTGCCTTTAGGGTTACACAGTCAGCAACATGGCTCAGAGTGCAACCACAAGAAAGTTAAAAAGTAGGGTTTTTAAACAATGTGATAAAATGGGGAACAGAACAGAAAGCAGACAGGAAACATCTGCTGTCTGTCATCACTGTTACAGAAAGAGGAATCAAATCCAGCACACAGTTGCACAAATAAAGGTCAACAGGAGGTGGAAGACATTGATGTTGTATCAGCTAACTGCACAGAAAACAGTCAAAACAGTAATAAGACATTGATCAGTGGACTTTTCCATTACACACACACACTTCAACTGTTATCTCACTATTGTGCAATCTGCTCTTCACTTGACTGCATTGTTCCTGACCGGAGTGAGAGGCACTTCAAACTGCTGTGTCTGACTAATTAGTTTAATATTAGATTAAGTTAGATGAAGCATCCACTTCTTTGATGCTGTCCAGGATGCACTCTGGCTTTGAGCTACAGCCTTAAACAATAGAAGAAGAAGAAGAAGAAGAAGAAGAAGAAGAAGAAGAAGAAGAAGAAGAAGAAGACTTTGACTTTTGAATAGCTTTAATTCTGACACATTTGTCAAACAAAACTAATTATTCAACTATGAGAAAACAACAACAAAAAATAACTCCTTTCATGCACCTACACACATCATACACAAACACCAGAGTTAAAATATGTTCTGCTAAAAATGTAAAACCAGAGCCTGTCTGTCCCCCAGTGAGCACAGGACCTGTCCAACACCCCACACAGCCCTGAAACCCTCCATATTGTCCGTCAGTGTAAAATACGCATGCTCTATCTTCAGCCGCGCTGCCACCAAACCCCTCAGACAGCGCAGTGGATCAGTCCAGCCTCCCCCCGCCATTTTGTTTTTCCTACTTATCCACGTCGCTATCTTTGCATTTGCAAAAAGAAAGTTCATTAAAATCATAGTGTGCCTTTTTCTTGCCGTGTACCTGGGTCCAAAAACAAAAAGGGGCACAGAGAAAACCTCTCCTAAACCCCCCACCCACTCCCGCAGCTGTTCAAAAATGCCCGCTAAACGGGGACAGGACACTACTAAGTGTTCCAGGGTCTCTGGCAGTGAGCAGAACGGACACCCCCCCCTCAGTGCTTGGGTCCAGGTGAGCTCTGTATCTGTTTGCAGCTAGAGCTCCATGTATAATCCTCCACTGGATGTCTGCCATCCGTTTCTCCACAGGAGGTTTATACAGGACCCGCCAACTGCCACTAGGGGAAGAGTCCAAGCCAAAAACCTCCGTCCATCTCGACTCCCTGACTCCTGTAAGAGAGCGGTAGTTCAGGACCTTCACACAGCTGCAATACAGCTGTTTCCCTCCACAGGTATTGAAGGTGCCCAGTGCTGGAGTCCTGAGGGTTAGCAGTTGGCCACTCTCCTCTCTCCACTCCCCCACAGCAGGACTCACCTTCAGGATGGGAAAACTGTATTCCTGTATTCTTTCCCACTGGTCAGCCTGACTTCGGCTCTGGGCGAAGGTCCGAAGAGGCTGGGGAAGTGACTGCCACACCTCATCCACGAGGCCCTGCAGCACTCTGGTGGATCTTATCCCCGTCACCTCCGCCAGCCTCTCAAGTGACGTCCGTGTCAGGTGGCCCAGCTTCACAATACCTGCCTCCCTGAACTCTCCCTTACCGTATTTGACGCCAGTACTGAGTCGGCCAGGAAGCCATTGTTAAACAGTGGCTCTTCAAAGAGCCACATCCCAGGCGTGGGGTCAGGAGGCCTAGTGAAATTCAAAGTCCTCCAGGCATCTATCACTGAGGTATAGTAGCAACTGAGTCCAGCTAGTTTTTGCTGCGGATATTTCACCAGGAACAGCTGCTTATCATACCCAAGGCCCCCCGCTCTCCAGAGCAGCAGGCGGGCCACAGCCGACCAACACCGTGGGGAGCCGTACAGCAGCCTCTGGGCTGCCTGCAGCCTAAACGCAGCAGTCCTGGATATTATGTCTGTTAATCCATGGCCCCCCTCTGCCACAGGGAGGTACAGCACGGACGCCCGCACCCAGTGATGCCCTGACCAGAAGAAGTCCACCAGTAGCCTCTGCAGTTGCTCCATGAGTCCCGGTGGAGGAGTAAGCACCTGGAGTCTGTGCCACAGGGATGCTGCAACCAGGTTATTGACTATCAGAGCTCTTCCCCTGTAGGACAGCTGGGGTAGCAACCATTTCCATTTAGACAACTTCGCTTGCACCTTCCCCAGCACTCCCTCCCAGTTCTGCCTCTCTATTTCGTTACTGCCTATGTGCAGTCCGAGGACTTTTAACCCTCCCGTTCCCCATGTCAGGTTTCCAGGGAGACGGGGTATTCTCCCTGCGTCCCACTGACCAATCACACAAGCCCCACTCTTTTCCCAGTTCACCTTTGCTGTCGTAGCCTTCCCATATAGTGTTAGACTGCCCTCTAATTCCTGTATGTCCCCCTGACCCTGGACAAAGACATTTACGTCATCCGCATAAGCTGACACTACTATAGGGGACCTGTGAGGCAGTCCAGGCAGACGCAAGCCTTTCAGCCGAGCCCTGAGCCGACGCAGGAGAGGTTCAATGGCCACGCTATAGAGCTGGCCTGAGATGGGGCATCCCTGCCTGATCCCTCTTTCCACTGGTACAGGTCTGCTCAGCCCCCCCCCCCCCACCTTCACAATACAACATGTATCATTATATAATAACTTCACCCAGGACAGAAAGTGCTCCCCGACACCAAAAGCCTGCAGTGCTGCAAACAGGAATGACCGATCTACCCGATCGAATGCTTTCTCTTGGTCCATTGAAATAATGCCAATATTAATATTACATGTTTTACACAAATCAAAAATGTCTCTCATTAAAAACAAATTGTCCTGTATCGACCTACCTGGTACACAATATGATTGGTCAGCGCCAATAAACGTTTCCATAAAAACCTTAAATCTGTTTGCTAAAACTTTAGATAAAACCTTGTAGTCACTACATAAAAGAGAGACGGGTCTCCAGTTTTTCAGCAGAGTTAAGTCTCCTTTCTTTGGCAGCAGGGATATGACAGCCCGTCTGCAGGAGGCTGGAAGAAGTCCTTTCCCCAACGACTCCCTCAATACATCCAGCAGGTCCTGTCCCATAATATCCCAGAAATGTTTTTAAAAATCTGCCGGTTATCCGTCCAAACCTGGTGCCTTACCTGCAGCCATCTGGGACACTGCAGTGGTCAGCTCCTCCAGAGTGATGTCGGAGCTCAGGGTGTCACGCTCACCTTGACTCAGCTGTGGGAGGTCCTGCAGTAACTCAGCAACGGCTTCCCCATCGCATTCCTCTGCCCCAAACAGGTCGGTATAGAACTCCACCGCATGTCTCCTCATCTCGGCTGGTTCTGATGTTAGCGTCCCACCCGGTAGCCGGAGACACACCATCTGCTTCCCCTGGGCCACGGATCTCTCCATGTTAAAAAAGAAGGTGGTAGGTGCGTCTATGTCTCTTATTTGCTTGAACCGAGCTCGGACCAGAGCTCCTTTGGCCTTCTCCTGAAGAAAGGAGTTCAGCTGTTGTCTCTTCACTTTTATTTGCTCCGTGTTGATGGATGCACTCTCCAGCTCCTTTATGTCTGTCTCCAGCTGCTCCATTGCTCTTTTAATGTTTACTGTCGAGTAGGAAGTGTACTGTTGGCAGAACACCCTTATTTGACCCTTGCCGACCTCCCACCACTGACTCAGGGAGGGAAACGACTCCTTCTTGGATCCCCAGTTGGCCCAGAACAGTTTAAAATTCCCACAGAAATTAAAATCGTTTAAGAGTTTAACATTAAAATGCCAAAAGGATCCAGGCTTTCTATCAGGAGATAAAAGCAGCTCTACTAAAACTAGATGATGATCTGTGAATCCAACCGGGCAGCACTGACCCTGCCGTCTGTTTTCTTTATCCAGGTATACTGCCTGGTTGACGGATGTTTCCTCCTCCATGCGTCCACTAGGTCTGCCTCTTTGACCGTCTGGCCCAGAACAGCGGAGGACTGAGGATGGAGCTCCTGTCCTGTTCTGTCTAGAGTGACGTCTGTGCAGCAGTTCCAATCCCCCCCCATTATCACACACTCCCCTTGACCAACACTACCCAACTTATTTTTTAATAATTCAAACAGAGTAACCCGTTCAGGACCTTGATTTTGTGCATAAACGTTTATCAAATTAAAAATAATATTGCGTATTTCCACTCTTATTATCAGAACCCTTCCTGCCACGATCTCTGTGCTGGATAAAAAGTTCATGCTTAATGAAGGAGAAAATAAAACAGCGACTCCAGCGCTCAGGTTAGAGCCATGGCTAAGTACGTGCTGCCCCCCCCCCACCATACTCCCCAGTCTGTCTCGTTCAGGCAATCGCTGTGAGTCTCCTGCAAAAAGAGAACATCCAGCTTCTTTTCTTTAAAAAGTTCTGAAACTAAAAACCTTTTTTGAGCACTTCTACCCCCGTTTATATTAAGTGAAGCTACCCTTAATGCCATGTGAGGATAAAAAATACAGCGCAAAAAGACAAACAGGTATACATGACAGATTGAAAACACCCAGTGTTGCATGATCATGTTCAAATTTTATTTACAACTTTTTCATTCTTTTAGACCTTATGCTGCATGGGAGACCTTTCCGTTCTGCAGTCACGTGCTTCCTGAGCCTGTACCTTCTCTTCCCATCCAGGAGGTCGGTCCCTACCACCTTCTGAAGGGTGCTCACTGTCTGGATGAACTTTTTAAGATCAGGGAAGTAGTCAGTTACCTCCACTGATCTTCCAAAGGAGTCATCCAGAAACTCATTTAACTCTTTTAATGAGTATAGATCACTGCCTAAAGAGACGCTGTCCGTTACAGAAGCATTATCTGACTCATACTCCTCCTCGACATCCATCTCACTGACTTGACTTCCGGCTTGTACCGGCCCCTCCTGCTGTGCAGGCCCACACTGCATCTCCTGCTCCCCATTTCCACAACTCCCCTTTCCTGTCACTACCCGTTTATCCTCCATCCCCACCAAGGCCTCAGTCCCCCCCAACTCGGCCTTTGAACCATGCCCAGCCGAGGAGACCTCTGCGCCCCCCGCCACCTCCAGATCCCCGTCATCCAGAACCGCCACCACCGGACCTTCAGCCCCTGGTCCCTCCACCACCGCAGCCACCGCAGCCACCTCCACCACCTCCACCACCTCCACCACCGCAGCCACCTCCACCACCTCCAGCACCTCCACCACCGCAGCCACCTCCACCACCTCCACCACCGCAGCCACCTCCACCACCTCCACCACTGCAGCCACCTCCACCACCGCAGCCTCCGGACCGGGGGGCGCCGCCGCCTCCGGACCGGGGGGCGTGGCCGCCTCCGGACCGGGCGCCGCTGGACCAGCCGCCCCAGCGGACGCAGCAGATCCAGCCGCCCGTCCCCACACAGGCTTAATCACCCCGACACTGCCCTCCCCTCCTTCCGCCCCCGCGCCCCCCCTCCCCCGCCCGTCTCCCCTGCGGGCACGTAACTTTCTTATGTCCCACTTCTCCACATTGAAAACACTTCATGCTTCCCGAGCTCGCATACACCATATAGAATTTCTCCTCATGCCGAACCCGGAAAGACACGTCCAGTGTCTGAGACTCAGCTTCCAGAAACATAAACACTTGCCTCCGCAAAGACTGGACATGCTTCAGCTTCGGATCTCTACACCCCAGACCCACCGCGCGGAACCCACTCGCAAACCTCCCGAAGCGCCTCGGCTCCCGCTCCAGAGCTTCATTGGGGATGAACGGAGGGACGCCAGACACGGTGATCCGGGTAGAAGCTACCGCTAGCGGGGAAACCTGAATGAATTCGTCCGCTACCGTTACCCCGCTTTCAATCAGCTCAGTCACTGAGTCCGGATCCTTAAAGAATATCACCAGCGCCTTGTTCATTCGGGAAGCGTAGGAGATGTTCCCGTGCCCTACCTGCTCCCCCACGGCTAACAGCACCTGCTCCACTGTGGAGCTGAGCTGCGGCACCAGCCTGACGCCATGTCTCAGGGACATCGGCGGCGTCCCTGGGGACGCCATCCACGCCACGAGACACGGAAAACACACTAACACTACACTAAACTTACACAAACACTACACTAAACGTACATAAACACTACACTAAACGTACATAAACACTACAAAAACACCACAACACAATGATCATACAATAAACACACAGTAAGAAAACCGCAAAAGTTTGATCGCACTTCCCTTCACCTCCGCTCTTCACCACTACACTTCCACCATAGAAGAAGAAGCAGAAGAAGAAGAAGCAGCTGCAGTCTTCACCTCCGTCGATATAATGTTTGAACCACGAGGACGTTCATTTGTACAAACAGACACATTCCACCAACACTGTCAGTCGTGGAAAACTACATTTTGTAGTTGAAAAGTAACTTTTATATTCCTGGCTGAATCTTTTATGAGCTTCCGGTTACTTCTTTTCTATCTGCTCTATCTTAAATGGAAACTTATACAGAGTAGTTTCCTGTTTCTTATTCCCTGTGTCAAACTGCGTCTACAGAACCAGTCTGAACTGGATCAGACCATAAGCCTTAGTTCTCCTAAATAAGATGTTAGCATTTGACTGTTCTCCATCTTCACTCTGAGATCCCTGTGACTCCCTGTGTTCATCCTTTCTGCAGAAAGCCCCGATTAAAATACTCATCACAGCTCATCATAATCTGTCAGTGTTTACGAAGCTGTGCAAACTTACTGCAAAGCTCAGGTTCTTATACTGCTGACAAATAAAAACTATCATACTAACAAGTATTAGGTCCATTTTGATTTTTTATTTACATTTTAAGAATAAAGTCATAATAGTACGAGAGTGAAGTTGTAAAATTTGAGAGAAATAAAACTGACATTTCCTCCTTCACAGAAGGACCTAGCTGTTTTCTTGCAGTCATAAATATGGTGGCGCTAACGTGCTAACAGATGCTACATTTTCCTTATTTTGAATCTTCTACTGAAGA
>VCHM03000598.1:0-11346 GCA_006182925.3 Reinhardtius hippoglossoides
AAGTGTTCCACTACTAACTAACAGGGTGACAGGCTGCTTTAAATAAGGAACCCCATCCCCCTGACTAGCTGCCTAACCAGTTCTAGCTGAGTAACTCATCCCTAGATAAGTGGCAGATAAGTGGCAGGATAGATTAAGCACAAAGCCCAGTAACCCGGTTAACCTTCAGCACGCTGAAAATCACCTAGTCAGTCATGGTAGTGCCCCCGAGCAACTGCTCTAACCACTTACTGCACAAAAACAAACTAAAACAAAAAAAGGATCAATGAGAGACAACTAGTGCCCCTCATTGCTTATGCCTAACAGGAATAAGGGTTCCAAATAACTTAGCAGCCCTTACCTCTGCCAGCAGTTTCAGGAAACTCCAATTTAACCAAACATCTGTGTGGAAAAACTCCCTTTAACAAAAGTTACATTTACCACTTTAAAAACTAATCCTTTCAAATCTCGGACGAGCTCCCATTTGTTACCACCTGGCTCAAGGCTGGCAACAAAAAGGGAGATCACACACAGATCGACCTTTCAAAAGTAGTTCATTCAACTGAACTCAAACATCATATTTCCTAACTAGTGAGGTGTGTCAGTATGAAGGGCATCAGTGGTGTCAGAAGTGTGTGGATGAGTGAGAATGTCGTGTGATGCGTGTTTGTTAGTGCAGCAAACCAAACAAAGGATCCAGGTTCAGGCTGGTGCAGCAGGCCCAGAAGAGCAGACTAAAATGCATTCTGGGAAGGCCCACCCAGATGGGCAGGTAGGTGGCTGTAGCTCCACCCACCAGCACAGAGCAAGGCACACCGGCAGGCAGAATGAGAGGGTCATCACAATACATACTTTTTTAAAATTGTATTAGAAAATATATTGGAAAACCGGAGCACCCGGAGAAAACCTAGTGACAGACTTTCTGTGAAAGTGGACGGCTCTAAGTACAGGTTTTCAAAAAGAATACCAACATCTCAGGATGAAAAGGCAGAGCTGTACACGTAGAAGACACCAATGAAGCTGTCCAGAGAGCTTTTCATCATAAGGGCCAACGCTGGTGTCGATGTGGTGAAAACACTTGATCACCGCAGCAGAATGAATATAGTAGAATTAATGTCATGTTTTTCTCAAAGAGCTAATAGCTAAAATGACCATTCCAAATATAGCTCCTATTCCTAATAGTCCACAAGTCCCGGCCATAAGGAAATTGGACTTGAAACTGCTAGGTTAGTCATGCTTACGCTTTCCTGAATTATTCCTGAGATGTTTTCGAAAGCAATCCACAATTAAGGCCTTCACAGCTGGTATTTCAAAATGTATCATGTGTTTCAAGTGGTTGTGCATCTTTCCGTACAGTTCATCATACACTTTAGCAGCCACTTTCTTGCTGCTCACATTTGGGAAAACCCACTCCGTGACAGGGCAGTCTTTCATGATTGCATTCATCAGCTGATGTGCTTGGCAGATGGTAATCTTCTCTCCATAGTCCGATTTACACTTTCTTAAGACATCCACGACCACCAAGGCGATATATATGTCCGGACTTCCATCTCTATATCTGTCATCTCACATTCAGACTGTTTACTTGTATTGTCTGATACGATCTGACTATCTGTTGGAATCTCATCAGGTAAGAAGACCATTTGACCTGGTATCATCTCAGTGTTCTCTGAAATTGGACTGTGTTCTTCTGTCCTCTGTAAGCTGGGTGTCTTTCGGTCCTGGTATCTGGTCAACAGATTCCACTAAAAGCAGATTTGTTCTACGCTTATATCTTTAGAGATTAAACGTATAAAATTTCCCCAAAGACAAAGACTGGACTTTGATCTGCTCTGATCAAATTACAGTCTCTTTGTTCGGTTTATTGGCGGGTGACATTAAGGTGCATTACCTGAAATTTCTAAGACATCAAAGACATTTGTGTTATTTAGTTGAAAGACATTTCTGTCTTTAGTGACGTTTATGACAAATCAGCTTGTAGAAGAAGCTGTTGAGAAATTGTTAAACAGATACAAGGCAGAATAGATCTCGGATCTGCGGCAACTGAGTGAACCTTGCCTTGCTGGTTGTACCAAGAAGGCATGGCACTTAAGTCCGCTGGGCATGAAGCGGAGGCTGCATACGCTTTTTTTAGAGCCGGGTGGGGTCGCTGGATCGTCGATCAGGTAGAATCGATGAAAAGCTTACTTGAACCACTAGCTCGCGAAGCAGAGAAGGAGCAGGCCTGGAGCTGGCACAATGCCGCTACGTTGAAGCTTAGCAATGAGGAAATCAGCCTCCTCTGTACGAGATTTGATGTGTTCGCTAGACGAAGGGTCATACGCCTTCCACCCCAAGGATTGGATGCGATCTCTTGGAGCAGATCGATGCTAGGGTCTGAAACTTCCTGTTGATAATCATTGTCAAAGTTCGACATCGAGATGAAAAACGATGTGAAAATAAGCTAGGTGAGCGAAAGATTTGCCTTACGTGCGTCACCGAATGACGGCTGACTGCAGAAAAGAGGGATTTAAAATTCGAAAATATTCAAAGTGGTGTCCCATCAGTGAATTTCTTCCAAGTGTCAGATGAGTGAAATATATTTCCAATTGGGCCTGTGGAGGTGCTGCTCTGACTCAGGCAGATGAGTGAAACTTGACTAAGTGTCAGATCAGGGAAATATCCTCTATCCTTCCTTATCTCTATCCTTCCTCTTATCCTATCTATCCTATCTATCTATCCTATCTATCCTATCTTCCATCCTTCTCATCTTCCTCTATCCTTCCTTCTCTATCCATCCTTCCTATCATCTATCTCCTCATCCTATCTCTTCCTTCCTTCCTTTCCTTCCTCTATCTTATCTATCTATCCTTTATCCTTCCTATCTATCCTTCCTATCTCTCCATATCTTCCTTCCATCTCATCTTCTATTCTATCTATCCTTCTTCTTCTCATCTATCTTCCTTCATCTCATCTATCCTTTCTATCCTCCTCTATCTATCCTTCTTCATCTACCTCCTTCCACTATCCTTATCTATCCATCTATCTTCCTTCTCTCTTCCTCTCTATCCTCCTTCTATCTATCTATCTATCCTTCTCTCTACCTCTATCCTTCTATCCTTCCTTCTCTATCTACTATCTATCCTATCTTCTTCCTTCTATCTACTTCCTATCTATCCCATCTTCTCTATCCATCATCTATCTATCCTATCCTCATCTATCTATCTATCTCTATCTATCCTTCCTCTATCTATCCCTTCTCCTTCATCTATTCCTTCTATCCTATCCTTCTCTATCTATCCTTCCATCATCTTCTACTTCCTTCCTTCCTTCCTATCCTTCTCCATCCTTCCTTCTATCTATCTTCCTCATCTATCTATCTTCTTCTATCTATCTCTATCCTATCTTCTATCTATCCTTCTATCTTCTTCTATCTTCCTCCTTCTATCCTTCCTTCTATCATCTTCCTTCCTTCTATCCTTCCTTCATCTATCTTCATCTATCTATCCTTCCTTCCTCTATCTATCCTTCCTTCCTTCTTCATCTATCCTTCTTCCTTCCTCTATCTATCCTTCCTTCCATCTATCATTCCTACTATCTATCTATCTATCCTTCTATCTATCTATCTATCTTCTATCTATCCTTCCTATCTATCTTCCTTATCTATCCTTCCTTCCTTATCTATCCTTCCTTCTATCCTATCACTATCTTCTTCCCTTCTTCCTTCTATCTATCCTCCTTCTATCTTCCTTCTATCTATCTTCCTTATCTATCTATCTATCTACTATCTATCTATCTATCTATCTATCTATCCTTCTATCTATCCTATCTATCTATCCTTCCTTCCATCTATCTCCTTCCTATCCTTCCTCTATCTTCTTCCTTCCTCTATCCTTCCTTCCATCTATCTTCCTTCCATCTATCCTTCTATCTTCCTATCCATCTATCTCTTCTTCCTTCCTTCCTAACTATCCTTCCTTCATCTATCTTCCTTCTTCCATTCTATCCTTCCTTCCTCTATCATCCTTCCTTCTATCCTTCCTTCCTTCCTATCCTTCTTCCATCTATTTCCTTCCTTCTATCCTATCCTTCCATCTATCTATCCATCTATCTATCTATCCTTCTATCTTCTTCCTATCTATCTTCTATCCTTCCTTCTATCTTCCTCTTCATCCTCCTTCCCATCTATCTCTTCCATCTATCTTCCATCTATCCTTCTTCTATCTATCCTTCCTCATCTATCTCCATCTTCCTTCTTCATCTCCTCTCTACTATCTTCCTTCTATCTATCTATCTTCTTCCTCTATCTATCTCCTTCCATCTATCCTTCCTTTTCTCTCATCCTTCCTTCATCTATCCATATCCTTCCTTCATCTATCATCTATCCTCTCTATCATCTTCTATCCTTCCTTCCATCTATCTCTTCCTTCCATCTATCCTCCTTCCTCTATCTTCTATCCTTCCTTCTACTATCCTTCCTTCCTATCTATCTTCCTATCTATCCTTCTTCCATCTATCTATCCTCTCCATCTATTATCCTTCCTTCATCTATCCTCTATCTTCCTTCCTTCTATCTATCTTCCTTCATCTATCCTTCCTTCCATCTATCCTTCCTTCCATCTATCCTTCCTTCTCTATCTTCCTATCCTATCTATCTATCCTTCTCTTCCTTCCTCTATCTATCTATCCTTCTATCTATCTATCCTTCCTTCTTCTATCTATCCTTATCTATCTATCCTTCTTCATCTCCTCCTTCATCTATATCCTTCCTTCCATCTATCTTCCTATCTTCTCTTCATCTATCCTTCCTTCCATCTATCTATCTTCTATCTATCCTTCCTTTTATCTATCCTCCTTCCATCTACCTTCCTCTAATCCTTCCTTCCATCCTTCTTCTTCTATCTATCCTATCCCTTCCTTCTATCTATCTTCTTCTATCTATCTATCTATCTATCCTTCCTTCTATCTATCTTCTTCATCTATCCTTCTATCTACTATATCTATCTTCCTTCCTTCTATCTATCCTTCATCTATCTATCCTCTATCTTCTATCTATCTTCTTCCATCTATCTATCCTTCCTATCTATCCTTCTTCCTTCTATCTTCTATCCTATCTTCCATCTCTTCATCTATCTTCCTTCCTTCATCTATTCTTCCTTCTATCTTCTTCCTATCTTCCTATCTACTATCTATCTCCTTCCTATCCATCTATCTATCCTTCCTATCTCCTCTATCTATCTATCCTATCTATCTATCCTATCTATCTCTTCTTATCCTTCTATCTATCTATCCTTCCATCTATCTTCCTTCTATCTATCTTCCTTCTATCTATTCATCTATCCTCCTTCCATCTATCCTTCCTTCCTTCCTTCATCTATCCTATCCTTCCTCTATTCCTTTATCCTTCCTTCTATCTATCTTCCTCTTCCTTCCTATCCTATCTTCTTTCCTTCCTTCTATCTATCCTTCTTCTTCTATCCTTCTCTCCTTTCTATCTATCCTTCCTTCTATCTATCCTCCTTCCTTTCCTTCATCTATCCTTCCTTCTATCTATCCTTCATCTATCTATCTTCCTATCTATCTATCTTCATCTATCCTTCCTTCTATCTATCTCCTTCCTTCTATCTATCTATCCTTCCTATCTATCTCTATCCTTCTCATCTATCCTTCCTTCCTATATCTATCCTTCCTTCCTATCTATCCTTCCTTACATCTATCCTTCTATCTATCTATCTATCTTCTATCATCTATCTATCTATCTATCTATCTATCTATCTTTCCTTCTATCTATCCTTCCTTCTATCTATTCTTCTATCCATCCTTCCCATCTATCTTTCCTCTATTCCTCTCCATCTATCTATCTTCCCCTCTTCTTCCTTCTAATCCTTCCTTCATCTACTCCTTCCTCATCCTTCCTTCTATCATCCTTCTATCCTTCCTCTATCTATCCTTCCTCCTATCTATCCTTCTCATCTATCATCTATCCTATCATCTATCTATCTATCTCATCTATCTATCTATCTATCCTTCCCATCCTCTATCTATCTATCTATCCTTCCTTTTATCTATCGGTTTTTTAAAATTTTTGCCAGTTACAGGTCCAAAATGTTTTCCAGGGGCCTTTTTCCTGAAAACCCCACGGGGAAAATTCGGCCCCCCAACCACCCAGGGCCCCTATTTGCACCCGGCTTAAGGGGCGGCCCCCCCGGGGGTTCCAAAAAAATTTTGGGGGCCTAGCCCCCAAACCCAAAATAAAAAAAAAACCTCTAACTTTTGTCTAAACTGTTTTTTTTCACAGTGGGGGGCCCTTAAATGAATGGACATAAAAAGGGGGCCAAAATGGGGGGCCCCCTTTTCTAGCTGAGGTCTGCCCCCTTTGGGTGACTCTCCCCTGGGGGCCCCCCTTTTTCTCAGCCCTTTTTTTAAAGTTATGCCTTACGGCCCCCAAAATAAAACCCAAAAGGGGCCCGTTTTACCTAAAAAACCCAAAACAGGTGCAGTTGGGTTTTCCCCCCAACCACCCCGTGGGCCCCATTTTTAAAAAAAACCCAAACTTAAGGTGGCAAACCAAAGGGGGTTAAAAAAAAATTTTGGTGGCCCCTAGCTAAAACCCAAAAAAAAAACACCTCAAAATTTTGTCTCCAAAACTGCTGACTGAAAATTTTCCTGAAACTAAAATTTTGATGGAAACGGGGGATCCCAAAGGCGGGAAAACCCCCAAAATTTCCCGTGTATTTTAAAAGGGGTTTTTTTTTCAAAAAGGATCAAACCCCCGAGGTTTTAAAAGGGGCCCCCAAATGAAGATGCAAGAACTCAAAACAAAAATTTTTTATGGGGGGAGTAAGGCCCGCCCCCTCAAAAAACCCGTTCAACGGGGTTTTTGTGGGGGCGGGGGGGGGGAAAATCTAAAAAAAAATTTAAAGGGAAAAAACCCCAAAAAAAAAAAGGGGTTTTAATTTTTTTCGGAAAAAAGGCCCCTTTTGTTTTTCAAGCCAAACATTTTTTCCCCAAAAAAAGGGTCAAGTAAAAAAGTTTGGACGGGGTTTTTTTGTATTTTTTTGATACAGGCCCAAAAAATTTTTTAAACCCCGGGGTGCCCAAAACCCTTTAAAAAAGCTTTTATCGACCCGTCAAACGCTCGACGTTTTGGGGCCCCCCCCCCCTTTTTGACCATGCGGGGAAAAATTTTTCTTCCAAAAACAAAAAAATTTTTATAAACCTTACTTAGTTCTTTTTTTTTCTACAATTTCCCCTCCTTTTTGGGCATTTATGAAAAAAAAAAAAAAAAAAAAAAAGAAATTTCTGTAAAAAACCCAAAACATCAAATTTAAAAGGGTTTTTAAAGCTCATCATCAAACACGTGTGAAAAAAAAACTGCTTTTTCCCCGGGGGCACGGGAGGGCCCCTTTAAAAAGGGGGTAAGGGCTGATAAGAAACAAAAAGCCAAACAAAAACATCACTTTTTTCTTTACTAAAAAAGGGTTTTTGGGGGGGAACCATTTGGGGGGGGGAAACCATCTCTGGCCTTTTGCAAGGTCTCACGGGGCATTTTCATTTTCCCGTCCCAAAAAAGGCCCGGGCACCGTATCCCCCCCACCTTACATAAGGGCCTCCTTTCATGAAAAAGGGGGAGGGAAAAAAGCTAATATAATACCAAAAACCCCATTTCGGGTTTTTAAAATTGAACTGCTCCACCCCGGGGCCCCCAAAAGTTTCCCCAAACCCCATATTAAATTTAAAAACCCCCCCCGAGCCCGAGGGATTAAAGGAAAAACCAATTTTTCTTTTTAAAACATTACAGAGGTTTAGGTTTTTCAGAGTTTCGGGGTAAAAATTTTTTCCCCAAAAATTTTTTAAAAAATTTAGGGGGGCAAAAGGGGGCCCCCGTTTTTTTGGGCCAAAATTTTAAAAACAAGGGGGCCCTTTCAGGGGTTTTAAAGTGTTAAAAGGGGGTTTATTTGTCATTTGAAGAAAAAAACTTTAAAAACCCCCAATTGTTTCATTTCGAAAATTGGGTTTTAAAAAAAAGTCAGTTGTCTATTGGGGCACTAAAAATTTACACCAAAACCTTGGGAAAAAAGGGCCCCCTTCCCCCCCCTTTTCCCAAGGGAAAAAATTGCCAAAGTATACTCTATTGTGGGAAAAAAATTTTCCCTTTCCCCTTTTTAAAACAAATTGGGGGGGTTTTGTGGGGCCCCCAAAAATAAATTTTTGGGGTTAAGAAAAATTTTTTAGGGGCCCCCAAAAAACCCGAAAACCCAATTTTTGGCAAAATAAGGGTTTTTGTGGGCCCCCTTTCCCCCCCTTCCATGCAAAATTGGGGGCACGGAACTAAAACCCCCGTAATTGATTACCCTTTCCCCCTTTTTGGAAAAAAAACCCCTTTTTCCCCCCAAAAAATGTCCCCAAAAAGCTTTTTCCCGGGTTGGGCCCCCTAAAAATTTTTTGGGAAAAACACATCTTGTAATGTCCCCTGACCGTAGTTTTTAAATTTGGGGGTTTGGGGTTTCCCAAAAACCCTTTTCTTTTGGGGGTTTTTTTAAAAAAAAGGGGCCCCCTGGAAAAAACAAAGAAAAGCTGACCTTTCCCCTAAAAAATTTTCCCAAAATTTTTTTTTTTTTGTCCCCCCTTTTTTTTTTTCCCAAAACCCTCCCCCCACTGGTTTTGGGGGGGGGGGGGCCCCAATGGTTTTTTCCAAAAACAAAAGCCCCAAAAATTTTCTTAAAATTTTTTTTAAAAAACCGTACTTTAAAAAAAGGAACCAAAAAACCCCTACGTGAAAAAAATTTTCCTTTTAAATAGTTTTGGGGGAAACCCCCCTTTTTTTTCCAGTGGGGTTTTAAAAATTGGGGGCCCCCCAAAAACGTCCTTTCAAACGGTTTTTTTCCCTGCTTTTTAAATTTTCATAATTGGGGAAAAAGATGTTTGGGAGACAAGGTTTTTTCATCAGGGCCCCCCACACCCCCCCGTTACGGCAGCCAAAAATCCCCTCCAAAGTGCCCGTCATCTGCCGTGGCTCTAAATTTTGGGGTTTTCCGGCCCCCCAAAAAGCCCGGGGGGGTTGAGTAACCTAAAAAGAATTTGTGAAGGGGGGGTATTGGCCCCCCGAGGGGGGGTGTTTCGCTGGGGGGATCCACTCCCCGGGATTACCTTGTGTACTGGGGCATTAAAATTTAAAAATGTGAGCATTCCTTTTCATATTGGGAAACCTTTTTTTTTGGGGGGGGGAAAAAATCAAAACATCTGAACACAAGCATGATGTTTTTAAATTGGTTTTCCTGTTTTAGGAAAAATTTTTTTTTTTTTCTAAAAAAATGGGCCAAAAAATTACTCCAAAAAATGAAAACTTTTTTTTTCCGTTAATTTGACCCCCCTTTTTCCCTTTAGCCCTTTTTTGGTTTTCCCCAAAAAAAACAATGAGTTTTGCTTTTTTTTTCGACAGAGAAACAGGGAAGGGGGGTTTTTAAAAAATGTATCATGTGCTGTTTTCCCCGAGAAACCAACTTGATTTTTTTTTCCCCCTTTTTGAATTTGGGGGGATGCGATCCTCCCAAAAAATTCAAAGCTGGGTTTTTCCCAAAATTTTTCCTGAATTTTTGGGCTGGGGAAACAAAATTTTTTGGGTTTTTGGGCTACAAAAAGTTTTTTTTTTCCCCTCTCCTTTTCCCCTTTTTGGGAAAAGATACCCGGGGGTTTTTTTAAAATTCATCTTTTTTTTTTTGATGGTTTTAAAAGGGATTTCCAACAGAAAGCAAAATTTTTTTGAAAAACATCCCAAAACCAAAATTTTGGGTCAAAAGGGGGTTTCGGAGATCCCCCTAAAACCCTTTGGGTAAACCCGACCGCTTATCTAACTTTTTTTGCCTAAGACAAAAAAAAGGGGGGCCCGTATCAACCGGGCAATTTTTGTTGAGAAAAATGCCACATGTCTCGGGGTCGTTTGTAAGGTCAGTTTCAAGTCAGTGAAAGCTTTCTCTGTCATCAGTCCATATGACTTTCCTATATGCTTGTAGGCCTTGCTCGTATGCGATTGCGCTGAGGGGCTCCTCGAGGACAGCATAGTTAGGAATAAATGATCTGCAAATAAAAGCAGATTCCCAGTAATGACATCACTTGTTTCTTTGTAACAGGTTTAGGAATATTTTAAATTGCTAATACTCTCTTAGGGGAGAGGGATTTGCCCTCTGCTGTGATCACATGCCCTTAAAAATAAACTTGTACTTTTACAAACTGCAGCTTTTTAGGCTTGCCCTATGACCTTCTGCATTTAGATGTTTTAGTAGAGCTACAGAATCATTTTCACAATATTCTTCAGTTGATTCAAGATTCAAGAGTTTATTGTCATATGCACAACGATAACATTAAGCAGTCGCTTGCAATGAAATGCTTGGGTCACAGGCTCTCTTATAACAATGCTCAATCAAAATTTAAAATAAAATATACATATCTAAAATATATATATATACACCTAAAGAAAAAAAGAAAAACAATAGTGCAAGTGTGTGCAATAGTGCAAATATGCAATAGTGCAAATATGCTAAGGTGCAGAGTTATGACTGATTGGAGGAGTTTAAACGTCTTATGGCCTGGGGGATGAAACTGTCTCTGAGCCTTGTGGTGCGGGCCCGGATGCTGCGGTACCGTCGGCCAGACGGCAGCAGGCAGAACAGTTTATGGCTGGGGTGATAAGGGTCTTTAATGATCCGGTTGACCTTCTTCCTACACCGCTGGGTGTAGAGGTCCTCCATGGATGGCAGCTCCGTCCTGGTGATGTGCTGGGCAGACTTCACCACCCTCTGCAAAGCCTTGCGGTTAAGGGCGGTGCAGCTGCCGTACCAGGTGTGCTGGGAATTTGAATTAATTCCCTGGTGAGGAAATAGACCATTAGACAGAGTGATCAATTCAATGATATCAAAGTATTTAATTAATGGTCAAGAAAACAATTTACAGAGAATAGACTTGAACACAAACAGAGTTTTCTAAGCTAACACTTGGCCAAGTGGGACAGAACCTTCAACACTACTGCAAGTATCGAAGGTCTGACAATTTGGCCTAGCGATGTGCTGGCTTAAATGCACAGCTGAAGGTCACCCCCGTCATCTTCCGACACCACGCGAGCATGACGTGTTTCAGTGGTGGGACCATGTCAGATGGGAGGCAGGATGCCTCCTCCTCTCCTGAATGTATAGACATTAGACTGAACCTCAAATAGTTGCAAGGACATCTATGTGAAAACTAACAGATGTTTCCTGGTTCAGGCAGACGCAAACATTACATAGAATTCGCTCAGGCTTCCTTTAGCAGGAAAACCCAATTTGACCCATACCTGTATCTGATTCAAACTGCCAGGATATTGATCTGACATGAGTTTACACAGTGGTGACAGAT